>JAHHZJ010004053.1:0-45000 GCA_021437245.1 Aegilops speltoides | reverse complement strand
AAGCAAATTAACGAGCATTGCACCTCTTTTTTATTTTTAATAACTTATTACAACTCCGGACTTCTTCTTTTTTATTTTTAATAACTTATTACAACTCCGGACTTCTTCTGTTATGGCAAAAGGAAGGAGGAGAAGAAGAAGGAGGAGGAGGAGAAGAAGAAGAAGAAGAGGAAGAGGAAGAAGGAGAAGAGGAAGAAGAAGGAGAAGAAGAGAAGAAAAAGAGGAGGAAGAGGAAGAAGAAGAAGAAGGAGGATGAGGAGAAGAAGAAGAAGAGGAGGAAGAGGAAGAAGAAGAAGAAGAAGAAGAAGAAGAAGAAGAAGAAGAAGAAGAAGAATAAGAAGAGGAAGAGGAAGAAGAAGGAGAAGAAGAAGAAGAAGAAGAAGAAGAAGAGGAGGAGAAGAAGGAGGAGGAAGAAGAAGGAGAAGAAGAAGAATAAGAAGAGGAAGAAGAAGGAGAAGGAGAAGAAGAATAAGAAGAGGAAGAGGAAGAAGAAGGAGAAGAAGAAGAAAAAGAAGAAGAGAAGAAGAAGGAGGAGGAAGAAGAAGGAGAAGAAGAAGAATAAGAAGAGGAGGAAGAAGGGTTGAAGCAAATAACGAGCATTGCACCTCTTTTTTATTTTTAATAACTTATTACAACTCCGGACTTCTTCTTTTTTATTTTTAATAACTTATTACAACTCCGGACTTCTTCTATTATGGCAAAAGGAAGGAGGAGAAGAAGAAGGAGGAGGAGGAGGAGAAGAAGAAGAAGAAGAAGAGGAAGAGGAAGAAGGAGAAGAGGAAGAAGAAGGAGAAGAAGAGAAGAAGAAGAGGAGGAAGAGGAAGAAGAAGAAGAAGGAGGATGAGGAGAAGAAGAAGAAGAAGAAGAGGAAGAAGAAGAAGAAGAAGAAGAAGAAGAAGAAGAAGAAGAAGAAGAAGAAGAAGAAGAAGAAGAAGAAGAAGAAGAAGAAGAAGAAGAAGAAGAAGAAGAAGAAGAATAAGAAGAGGAAGAGGAAGAAGAAGGAGAAGAAGAAGAAGAAGAAGAAGAAGAAGACGAAGAAGAAGAAGAGGAGAAGAAGGAGGAGGAAGAAGAAGGAGAAGAAGAAGAATAAGAAGAGGAAGAAGAAGGAGAAGAAGAAGAAGAATAAGAACAGGAAGAGGAAGAAGAAGGAGAAGAAGAAGAAGAAGAAGAAGCAGGAGGAGGAAGAAGAAGGAGAAGAAGAAGAATAAGAAGAGGAAGAGGAAGAAGGGTTGAAGCAAATTAACGAGCATTGCACCTCTTTTTTATTTTTAATAACTTATTACAACTCCGGACTAAATACGCAAAAAAACTACTCGTAAATAAATAGAAGAAGAAAATAAAGCAGAAAATAAATAACTATATAAAAAAATGACTCAAAAATAAATAGAAGAAAATAAATAATGCGAAAAGAAAAAACTAATATAAAGCAAAAATATTCACAAAGAAACTAAATACGCAAAAAACTACTCGAAATAAATAGAAGAAGAAAATAAAGCAGAAAAAAATAACTATATAAAAAATTACTCAAAAATAAATAGAAGAAAATAAATAATGCGAAAAGAAAAAACTAATATAAAGCAAAAATATTCACAAAGAAACTAAATACGCAAAAAACTACTCGTAAATAAATAGAAGATAAAAATAAAGCGTAAAATAAATAACTATATAAAAAATTACTCAAAAATAAATAGAAGAAAATAAATAATGCGGAAAAGAAAAAACTAATATAAAGCAAAAATATTCACAAAGAAACTAAATACGCAAAAAAACTACTCGTAAATAAATAGAAGAAAAAATAAAGCGTAAAATTAAAAATGTTGGGCCGCCTTATGAGCCTACCAATCCTAGGGTGTGTAAATGCAGCCTGTAAGGGCCAGAGGCTCACCGGCAACAAGGCTTAGTTAGGCCCGTAAGCTCGCTATTCGAGGAGTTCGAAGGGCGCCGCTGGCTGGGTTTATAAACCAAAGGCCGCCCTTCGCCGGCGAGGTGGGATTAAACATACGCACCACGGTGGTAATAAGACGTTTTAGTACCGGTTTGTGGCACAAACCGTACTAGGTTCTTCCTTAGTACCGGTTGGTGCCACCAACCGATACTAAAGTGCCTCGCTTCCGCCGCTATTGGTGGTTAATTGGTTTTTAGTACCGGTTGGTGGCTCCAACCGTACTAAAGGCTACCCCTATATATACTACACTTACGAAAAACCGCTTATCGCCGCCACTTCGCTCCACGAATCGCGAGAGTCGATCTCCGCCGCCGCTTCCGCTTCCGCTTCGTCGTCGTTGCCGCCGCCCGCTTCGCCGCCGCCGCCGCCGCTTCGCCGCCGCCGCCTGCCGCCGTCGATCGCCGCCATTCGCCAGCTTCGCCACGCCCAGACGCGTCTGCCGCCATCGATCCCCGGCCGCCGCCGCCTCGTCGCCGCCCCGCCCCCCGCCTGCCGTCAGCTGCCCCCGCCACCAGACGCGCCCAGACGCCCACACACACACACACACACACACACACGCATCCACACATACACACACACACACACTACAAACACCACACACACACACACACATACACACAGACACACACACACACACACACACACACACACACACACTACACGTACACTACACATGTACGTACACACATATACAAACCCTACACACATATATATTTTTACTTATTTTCTGTTTTCTAATGTTTAGATTAATTAGAACTATATCTATAGTTAATTTATTTTTAGAATGTTAGAAATGTTATGTTAGATGAATTAGAAATATGTTAATGTTTATTTTTAGTAAATGCTTAGTTGAACTAGTTGAATTAATATGTAGAACTAGTTTTTTTACTAAATGCTTAGTTGAACTACTAGTTGAATTAATTAATATAATTACTAGTTTATTTTTAGTAAATGCTTAGTTGAACTAGTTGAATTAATAGATTTTTCTGTTAATAGATTTTTTTGTTAATAGATTTTTTCTGTTAATAGATTTTTTGGTGATATTATTATTGAATATGCATGTTTGGTGATACTATTGTTAATAGTTTTTTTGGGTGGTATTTAGATTGTGTAATTAATTTTGTTCATAGAATTTTAATGATTTTTTGTTCATAGTATTTAGAAAAGGAAAAAAGAAGAAGTAGTTTATTTATAGTTGAACTAGCTAGTTGATTTAATAAACTAATTTATTTTACTATATATAGAAGTAGTTTGTTTTAGTAAGTACTACTTATTTATTTATAGTAAGTGCTTAGTAGTTGAACTAGATAGTTGAACTAGATAGTTGACTAATAAAACTAAATTATGAACGAGGTCGGAAATGTCGTACTCATCGGACGATTTATAACCGCCTCGGGAGTGCGACTAGTGCCACGACAACCGAGGTATCTCATGACAGTTCATTGAGCTGGATGAAGATCGGCGCTCAAAGATTAACCTCGAGGAGACTTGCGATGTTCATATGGTACGCAACATTTACAATAGGTTTTTTCATAATTGCACCACTTCAACTATTTTAACGTGTATTTTTATCTTTCCAATTCGACTAGCTTATCCCATGCTTTGCAAGACGCTATGTCTTGGAGAGGATGGGTATTGAAGACCATGAAAATTTCAAACCAAAAAATTATCCTAAGTACCTAACATGGCGTGGATTTTCAAGTAAAGCTGTACAATGCTCGAGTGTAACCCATTTTGGTTGCAAAATTGGGATGCATTTTGCAAGATGTATGGTCTTGATGAGGGTATGACTATCACCATGGATCTTGGTGATCCTACAATCGAGCAAGAGACACCTACGATTTGGGTCTTTGTGGATACACCTCCAGCTTCTTCCCTCATGTGAGCTAAACATAGTTATTAACTAATTTATATTGTTTATTTCAAAATATATAGTTGACAACTTATCTCCATTGACAGCTTATTTTAATTCTTCAAAGAATGTGCGGAAGATGGTAGATGTAACGCACTACACCAAGGCTGCTAATTAACTTATCAGAGAAACGACATCTGGTCGGATTTTGTACCGATCTTGAGAATTACAATATCTACAATCAAACTCCTCAACATTATGGTCAATACGCGCTACTAGTGCACGTGTTGAACTACGGAACTACCATGGAGATACCTTGGTAAGATTATTTTTACTATTTGAACATCCGTGCATCTTTTGCACACTTCTAAAACTAGTACATCATTGCTAACTACAAAGTTATTATTATGTTTTTCAACAGATAATCCCGAATGAATGTGTGCCTCATCCGATGTATACGCTGGTAGCCTTCATGTTTTGAACATACTACCAGTGTCGCCCTACTAATCTCAACCGTCCATACCGGTTTCTAAAAGAAGTGGAGACATAACAATCAAAGAATGGAAAAATATATGGATCGTCGAAGGAGCTTCTTGGAAGCAATAAGCAGCGAAAGGCAAGAATTGGAGACAGGATGATCGCCATTCTTCATAATGGAGAGTCGGGTCTATATTGTTTTATGCTATTTTACCTTAAGGGTGTTTATGTCCTACCCGACATCGATGATCATGTGCTAAGAACAATTATGTAGGGTTGGGTTCGATGACTATATATGAGGATGATGATCGATGACTTATTATTAATAACGAGTAGAAGTTGTATGATGATGCATGATTAGTAGGACTTGTTATTATATATATATGATGATGTAATGATGCAAAAGCATGCATGAGCATGTTATATCTCAAGGGTGCAATGAACATAGCAGCAGCGTTGATAAACAACTAAAGCATGCATGATGTATATATGATGCATAACGGTGCAATGTGTAGTATCGTAAAAATACTAGCAAACGAAAAAGAATTAAAATGGAAACACAAAATTAAATGAAAAAGAAATCATAAAACTAAAACCCACTAAACCTTATAGTACCGTTGGTGTTACCAACCGGTACTAAAGGCCTCAGTCACGGGCGCTAGGCTAGTGCCACGTGGTAATGCTTTTTAGCACCGGTTCGTATGAACCGGTGCTAAAGGGGGGCCTTTAGTGACCACTAATTAGTGCCGGTTATGTAACCGGCACTATAGGGCCTTACGAACCGGTGCTAATGCCCGGTTCTGCACTAGTGTTAGGGCCTCGATTTGCCACCACCACTCTTATGCTAGTTGGTTGTGCTATGTGGAATTTACATTTGTGTGTGTGTGTGTGTGTGTGTGTGTGTGTGTGTGTGTGTGTGTGTGTGTGTGTGTGTGTGTGTGTGTGTGTGTGTGTGTGTACATGCCATCCGATATGTAAGGATAGTTAAGCATTGTATAGCACCTTCACATGAGTACGTGACCCGGCCTCCCTTATTGCACCCTCCACGAGCTGTGAAGCACCCAAATAGTCATACTCGTTCATGGGAGTGTATTGGACGTGATGGATATGGGCCGGTGGCCTGTGGGACAGGGCCGAAGACTTGGCTCCGCTAGCTACAAATGAGAGCAGCTTCAGCGAGTGAGACATCGAACGGAAAGGAACTGAGTATGTCTTCTTTCTCTGCCTTGCTCCCGTTCTACTATGAATCCTCTGCTCTCTGGTGGCTGCTCTCTACAAGCAGCAAGTATCCCAAGGTGGCAGCTCTCCACAAGTTGTATTTATATCCTCCACCTTCTATCCGATGACGTCGTGGGCTCATGGCCTCGGGCCGTGACACACCTCTCTCCACTCCCATCATTGTTTCGGTACCCTGCCTTTTAAGATCCATGTGCACCCCATGCCCTTAAAAGGAGCCCCTTTCCTTAATTCCACTCATTCCACACACATCCATACCATTCGAAATTATTGCCTTGCATACGACAGGAGTTCAACACCTATGGTTTTATAGTCTTCCTGATCCTACGTACCACGATGATGTTATCAAATACCTAATGAATAATTTGTGCACGTTCTCGGACTCGTAGGGATAGGAGGAATGGGGAAGTTCACTATATCCATCCAACTTAGTATATCATGAATCAAAGAATGAAGATCTATGAGCTAACATGTAGAAGGTTGCTTTTTCTTCTTTCCCGGAAAGGAATTCTAAACGTAGTCTCAGCAATTATTTCCTAAATGTACTGGCCCGCCATCATCTGGAAATATATTGTTTGCAAGGTTTTGAATGCCTGTGCACAATCAATATTGGACTTATGTGATCCAAATGACATTATCAAGTGAATATTTGTAAACAAGAATCTATTAACAATAATTTTATAGTATTTGTAAACAAGAATCTATTTTACAGGAGTATTAAGTAAATAATTGACATCAGGGAAATTTTGTTAGCAAATAAACCCCAATATTTTTTTTCAAGAAAATGCAAGAGAATTGTGTGTCTTTTTATTAAGCGAGGAAGAACCAAGTCGAAGTTACACAATGTGCTGAGCTCTAGTGTGATGCTCAACCCCGGCTGGCAAAGTGGATTGTTGCTCGAAGACCCTTCGGGCATACGGTCATGGTCCTCAGGTAGTTGATCGCACAACTTACAACCGTTAGGATGTTGCAAACTTGCAATTGTCGTCGAGCGAGACAATCCGTGATCCACAATCTTCTTCTACAGATAGCCAGCCAAGCTAAATTTTTGATGTCGAGTGGTGCCCATGAGCCCCAAATTTTCGTCACGTACGGCGCAACTTCCGTTCCAAAAAACAGAGCCAGATATGCCCGTCTTGCAGAGTATTTTCCATGCAAAGCAAGCCGCCAAAAGAAAGAGTCAGAATGTTCCTCCGGTCTCACCATTCGCAAGGTGCCCAGACGACAAGGTACCCGGCAACCGCCTCGACAGAAATCGGGCCGCTGATGCCCCCCTATTTCGGACAAACCGCAGAAGATGGACGGCCAATTCTTCCACCCCCTTGCCATTCATCCATTTGTCACGCCAGAACATATAATAACTCGCGATCGCCGAGAGAACACCGCAGTGCCGCCTGGAAAGTCAAGGTCCACGGCTCCGTCCCGCCGAAGAAGCAGAGCGTGACCGGGACCAAGAACCAATATACATGCATGTACACATCTGAGCTTTCCACATCAAGGGCTTCAATGGCTAGCAAATTCTATTTCGCAGGCACGTATCTTTCCTATCAACTAGCAGAGCGTCTGCGTCTGTGTTTAAGAAAAAAACCCGGCTGGATCGTTTCCCAATAGGAGCAAGATGCTGAAAGAAACTCTGGTACATGGTACTGCCACAAATCTTGGTCGACATGCCGATATGACCTGTGCGCAGCCTGCGTGTCACGACTTTGACCGACACGCTAGCTCTTCTGTGTGTGATGACGACTGTACATAGCACCGTCTAACGCGCTAACTCATTCAGTGTTTCTAATTTCTGCGCTGCCACGGACATGTGCACGACTTTGAGTCCGCATGGAATCCCTTATTGGGGGTGCACAGGCACGCAGTGTTTCTTTTCCCGGAGGGAAAAAAAGTGAAGGGCGCTAAGTGATCAGATCAGCTTAGCTTTGATGTTTCGCCAAAACTTTGTTATTTCCCGCTAGTTAATTTGGTCTGCTAGTGGAGCAACAGGCAGGTATACCCCACTACAAATTCCTCTACGTCAGTGCAGTGATAGATATGTTTCTTTTTTCTTAGCCAGCAAGACAATATCTGGTTATTTAAATTAATTTCTTCCAGAAAATATCTGAATTTGTCCATATATATACTGGGTCGGCGGACTAGGATTCTTCTCTTGGATATCCGCCACGACCACCTTACAGAGTAAGAACGAAGAAACTTGAATCTTCCTCTCCTAAAGATCTTCGACTAAAGGCAAAGATTCCCTAAAAGCAATTTCAATGGGGCGACCCATTTCGTCCACTGCCGTTCGTTTGGATCGGCGCGGACACAAAAGGCGGCCCAACGCGCCGAGCCAAAGGACGCGCGTCCGCTTTTTGTCTGCGGCGACCCATTCCCGGCCCATTTTTGAGCCGGATTTGCGATCGACGCGCGTACGCTCGCCTTCTCCTCCCCAGACCCGCTGGTCGGTGGCACATTCGTCTTCCCCCACCCCCCATTCGACAACAACCCTTGCCCGCCTCCTTTGTCGTCGACGCCGCACCCATTTTGGCCGGCGACTCCGCAAGCTGCCGCCGCCTCCACATCCGCCCAGCAACGCCGCCACCGCCGTCTTGCCGACAGGGAGCCGACTGCTTCCCACCCCCGCTCCCCCCACCACACAGCCACCCGTGACCAAGAAGCCGGCTCTCCGCCCCGGCCAGATCCTCACCGGCACACTGGCCCACTCGTCGGACGCCGGCAGGGCAGCTAGCTGGTCCGTGCGCGCCGCGACTCCCCTCGCCGGCCGTCTCCTTCGTCGACGCCCGCAAGCTGTTCGACAGTTTGCCAAGGTACAAAATGGACTCCGCCGACGAGTTCTTTTTCCACAATTTTCTTTGTGACTCCGGCGATTCGTCGTCTGACAACGAGGAGGAGATATTGGCTGTCGTGTTGGTCCATCACCACCTCAACAGCCAGCGACCGTTGTTCCGTGGATCCATTCCGGCCACATTCCGGCATTGAATCGCAACCGAGAGAGCGGGCATTTCCTTCTTTGAAAGGACTACTTTGATACAACAAACCCATTGTTCAAACATCAAAAATCTGCCGCCGTTTCCATATGAGTAGGCATCTTTTCGACCGTATTAGAGGGGGATAATCGGCATGATGACTATTTCGAGTGCAAAGAGGATGCCGTCGGCAAGATTGGTTTCTCCTCTTATCAGAAATGCACTGCCACCATCCGAATGCTTGCATACGGAGTGTCCGGCGATCTCATTGACGAGTACGTCTGTATGAGCGAGTCTACATGCCTAGAGTCCATGTATAAGTTCTGCAAGGTTGTTATTGCTGTATTTGGCTCTGAGTACTTGAGAGAGCCGACAGCTGAAGATACAACCCGTTTGTTGGCGATGAATGCCAGTAGGGGCTTCCCAGGGATGCTTGGCAGCATAGACAGCCCCGAGGGAAGAACCGCCTTCGCTGGCAAGGGCGATAAGGGCCATGTCGTGGTTTGCACTGTCATACTAGAGGCCGTGGCGTCTCAAGATCTCTGGATCTGGCATTCTTTCTTTGGCATGGCTGGATCACACAATGATATCGAAGCGGTTTAGCGCTCGTCGGTGTTTGCTAGACTTGCCGAAGGCAACAGCCCACCGGTGAACTTTACTGTCAACGGCCACAACTACGACAAAGGATACTATCTGGGTGACGGTATCTATCCTCAATGGACCACTATTGTCAAGACAATACCCAACCCTGTCGGAGAGAAGAGGAAAAGGTTTGCCCAAGAGCAAGAGAGTGCTAGGGGGGATGTCGAGCGTGCCTTTGGTGTTTTGCAATCTCGATGGGGCATCGCTCAGTATCCTGCTAATACCTGGAGCACACAGAAACTGTGGGAGGTGATGACTGCTTGTGTGATCATGCACAATACTATAATAGAAAACGAGCGCCCGGAACGTTTCTACGATCAAGGGTTTCAGTTTCAGGGTGAGAATGTTGTGCCTGAGCATGGAGGAGCGGCGACGTTTGAACAGTTCATCCAATTTCATCATGACATGCGTGATTGGAAAACTCACGTGCAACTGCAAAATGATTTGGTTGAGCATATGTAGACTCATGTTGACAACAAATAGATATATCTTCTTTTATTAGTTTGCAAAACTATGTGAAACATTTTTATTTGTATTCGGCTTGCAAACTATACTATTTTATTCGGTTTAAACTATGTTATTTGACAATATGTTTGAATGCAATTCATCAATGTAAAATATGCCAGCCGCCAAGCCAAGACATATGGGTCGGTAAGGCTCAAGCGCCATCAACCCAAATCGAAAACAGGGCGGACGCCGGGCGGGCGGCCGACCCAAACGGACAAAAAGCTGATGAAATCGCCGTCCGTTTGGATCACCCCATTGGAGTTGCTCTAATTGCCATGCATTCAAGCGTTGCCAGACGAGAAATATTTGGGAGGACAAGAACTGAGGGACTCAGGAACAATCCCGCTTCATCTTTGCACACATGTGGAGGACCCCATGGAACGATTCATTTGCCTTTTTTTAGAAGAGAACGGTTCATTTGCCGGGGCACAATCCAGCGAACCCTTTTCAGCCTGCCAGATAGTTCGTCGGGAGGAAAGCCTAGCATGAACTCTGAGTTGGCCCAGAGGCAGCTAATTGTTTTTTTAGAAAATGCCATGATAAAGAGTTAGAAAAATGAAAAACGCTACAAAAGTTGCCACCTTTGTCGTCACCATCCAAAGCCTTTGTGCAAAAATAAAATAAAAAGTAGAAGTACGAAAAATAAAAATGACATCTCCTAATAAACAAAAATGTAATCTCTTAATATAAAGATGTCAATAAAAAGTGTCATCTCTTAAATAATAAAAATATCATCTTTTAATATAAAAATGCTATCTCTTAAATTCAAAAAATGTCATCTAAGCATAATAAAAAATACCATTTCTTAATATAAAAATACCATCTCTTAATAAAAAAATACCATCTCTTAAATATAAAAATGTAATCATGGTTAAACAGTCATGTTAATTTTTTTAGAAAAATGTCCTCATGGTTAAACTACCATGTTGCCATGTAACTTATTTCGCAAAATTGTTAAAACTGCCATGGAAAATTTTCTAGAAAAATACAGTGGAGCAAAAAAAGAGAAGGACGGCCCGGGATTAGCTCACGATGGGGTTGATTGAAGAAATGAAGCGTTTGCTCTACTTGTACTTAGAGGGAACTAGTTCAAAAGCTAATCGTGGCAACGACCCTCTGATATCCGTGCAATGGTGGGGAGGGTGTTTGCTAGGAGTTATCAAAAATATGGCGGTCGACAGATTAGATTTCCGTTTTTTCTTCTTATTAGTTTTTTCGTCATGACATATAGGAGTGTGTTTAGTGGGATTCATCATTAGCCCACATTTCTAATCCTGTTCATAGGATTATAGTTTCAGTGTGTATAGGTTTTCGAAATTGGCATAATCTTAACTGTCACTAGTCTCAAAAGAAAATGAATGCCGGTGGCAAAGCCAACATGTAACCTGTTTTTCTTTTGACGGTGTTTGTTCACACTCTAGAAGCACCAGCGATGACGTACACACCGCGCCAGCCGAGGTGCACCGTGCAGGACGGCCAAGAGGTAGTACGACGTGTAGCCGAGAGGCATGCTGACATTGGTGAATATCCGACCAAAACATATCATTTTTTGGGGGTCAATAATAGTTTATTCCATAATGATAGAGTTACAATTTAGAGGCAAGAGATCCTGAATACATGGGGGGTCTCTATCAAGCCACATAGTCGTGGTTCTTTCAGAGCAACTATCTTTGCCACGCAATCCCCAACCCTATTCTGAGACTGAAGCTAACAGAGTTATGCAAGAGAATAGAGCCGCAAGCCTACAACAGGAAGATCTTAACCCACACACTTATGAGACCGTGCACCAGGACACAAGAGAAAATGCCTTACTTATGATGATGGAGATGTTGAGGATGATCCAACAGGTGATGCCTGAAAGATAATTTCCTGGTCCACGCTCAAGTTGGTGTTTTTCGTGGGGTTTTATCCATTTTTTGACCATGATGATCATTGGTCCCTTAGAGAATAAGTTTGGCTGTAAATGTATGGAGTATAATCGTTCAAAAAGAAGTACTCGATTATGGTTGTTCATTGTTGCTACTGTGTCTTAGGTGCCCAGACTAGCTTTGTACATCCATGACTTCTAACTAGTTCTAGTCTTCTTCTTCTTCTCATTTGAACCATGATTTGGTCCTTTATCAACAATCAAAATGGAATCCGGACATGGATCGTTTGGAAAAAAAAGACTAGGTCATCCATTTCAAATTCATCCATTGGCCATCATCTTCAATATCATTCATGTTGTTTTCCCCAAGCTCATTTATTGTATTTGTGACATGTTGATCAGTTGATGAGGCACTTGTGTATAGCGCTTATGCAACCATGGGCTCATCTCTCAAGTGATAAATAGTCTACACTTCTAGGGCTGGAGGATTCATAAGAAGAACAATTGTACTAGGTTTTACTAACTATACGAGCACATGGAAGATATCTATGGAAATTTGTGCAAGTTTTTACCAAATGAGTGAGGATAATACTTGGAGTAGGAGCTACCGGGAAATTGAGCTTGTTGCCTACACAAAAATTTGGCGGATATCATCAGTGTGCAATGTTGCTACACCACAATGGACATAGAACTGTAAAGCAGAATTGCATAAGTGGGTGGACGGCAACATGCGGCCATTATCTCTCTCACTGGAGCGGCAAATAGCCGTCATGTACATGCATACACCATTTGCAGGAAGGACACACACATTAGTGTAGCGAAGATGACATGGTCTCAACTAATAGTCTTTCCTTGTATGGATCGCCCCCACGGTGTAGATTAGCCGATGTCATTAGAAAGCACTAATTATGATACACTCAACTTTTTGCCTATATTTACTCCAGATCCCTGCAAAGAAAGTAAAGTTCTTTTTGAAAAAGGTCTACATATGGGGATCCCTTCTCCTAATAATAGTAGTCTGACTTTCCAAGGAGACCAAGTTAAACTGGCAAAAACGTTTTCTTCAGATTGTAGGTCTAATTTTCTCTTACCGGCATTTTAGAAAAGAAAATGTTGAATCTTGGCCAAAAGTAAACTTTATTATACCTGATAACCTAGAGTCATTTTGTTCGTTTTACATTCATCGTGCTAAATGAAATTATCATTCATCAAAGTTGTATAACGGTGGTTCAGTTGTTATGTTTCATGTATGCCCGACGCCCTCGTCTTTGGGTTGATAAATATATGATTGGTACTTCCAACATTGCAAAGTTTAGAACAAAAGCAAAATCGTAAGGTAATAGATTACCAGTTGTGTTGCTTAATTACACATGCATTGATTGGACAATGCAAATTTTTGACATGGTGGAACGACAAGAACATATAATAACCTCAAAACTATCTTATGGTGAGATACTAATGTGTAAGTGTGGCTTAATGATAAGAGCGACTTGTTCCTTTGCTCCGTGTACATGTATTTGATTTATTAATAGTTGATGCACAAATGCCAAACCTTTAAACTTAAATCCATTTTATATTAAGAGAATCTAAGTAGAAGCAACTGTAATGAGTTGTGTTCATTTTTTTTTTTTTTTTTGACGGGTGTCTATAATGCAGATGTCGCTGATATGCCCCATCATTTAAAGTGTTGTTTCATGAAGAAGAAAATTGGAATTGCACCAACTAAAAGTTCAAATACACAGAATAATTGTGGTGCATTTCCAACAAAAATAGAACAAATATAAATGCCAAAAAAGAGTGAAAGTGCAATTACAGGACAAGGTGCACTTGCACAAAAAGAAAATTGTAATTGCAACAAATATAGAACTCGCGAAGTAACAAGAAAATGGTGACTGAAAATTCTGAAAAGGGACTGCAACTTACAGAAGTAAGTGAAATCACCAAAGGTGACTGAAACCTAATTGACACAAAGAATTATTGGAAAAGTAAAATGGTGCATGCATTTTAGCACTGCTTTTAAATTAAGGTGAATCTAGTTAATACAAGTTTGTGTTACTTTAAATTCATCAATCAACCGTCATCTACAGTATAGTGAATTAGTGTTGATTTTTTCCAGCTCCCATGTTGTATTTGTATGACTGTTATGCAGTTGGGTGAAGGCACTTATGTTGCACTTATGCACCCTCTCTCTCATCCCTGGCTGATAAATAACCGACACTTCGGTGCTACAGAGTCCATAAGAAGTAGGAAGTCTTCTACGTTGCTAGCTATTCTTGTGCAAGCATGGGGAAGATATCCATGGAAATTAATGCACGGTTTGACATGTTGAGACACAAGAATACATGGGAGTAGGAGGTAGCAGGAAACTTAATTTGTGCAAAACAAGGAAGAACTATCACAAAATGATGGGTCTTGAGCAACAATTAATGCAGGAGACGCTGGCTTACGAAACTGAACTGCAGGTCTGTATCTATTTGATCGCTACTTTGAGTATGCCCCGGGATCTCGACTGCTATTGTTAATAAGCTGGAGGTTCGAGGACGTTTCGATGACGATCTTATACAGTGGGTTTTAAGGAAGTGTTTGGACTCGCTTTCCCTTCATACCCATATCCTGTAATCTCATTAGTATGTATCTTCATTATGATTTTAGTGGAAAGGGGTTAGCCCAGTCAAAAAATCTGACGGTCAACATATTAGATTTCTGCTTTTTATTCTTAGTTTTTGCATAATGATATATAGAAGTGTGTTTAGTGGGTTACGTCATTAGCCCAAGTCTATAACCCTATTCATAGGCTTAGGTTTTTTGTGTGTTTAGGTTTCTGAAATTGATATAATCTTAACTGTTACTAATCTCTTAATTATTTCTAGTAATCTCGGAGGAAAATGAATGCTGGTGGTAAAGCCAACATGTAATATGTTTTTCTTTAGACGTTGCTTCTTCACACTCTAGCAGCACCCCTGATGATGTACATGACGTGCCAGTCGAGGTGCACCGGGCAGGCCGGCTAAGGGGTAGTACGACATGTAGCCGAGAAGGCTGCTGACGCTGATGAATATCCGGCCAAAGCATAATCCTTTTTGCAAGTCAATAGCAGTTTATTTCTTAATATAGAGTTATAATTGAGAGGCAAGAGAATCTCAATACATGGGGCTCTCTGCCGCACTGTATACCCGATTTTCACATGTGACTGATGTGCGGACGATTCAGTCTGCACACAGCGACACCACGGCAAAACCAGCCGTCCGCTGCACTTCAAGTACGAATGGACGAAGTGATATGGGCTGGCATGCAGAATTCATCCACACAATGTCGTGTGTATAGCAGCGTTGATAGTCACACGGCCGTATATCTCATTCAATATTTCATTGCACAGATCTCCATGTGTAGTTGGACATACATGATATAGGGAGCATTTTGTGAGTTGGACTCAGAGCCAAAACGCCCCTGCCCTGACCCGTCTACGATCTTTGGAACCCAGGAAGAGCAAATTTGGTTTCTTTTACGTTTCATACTTTCAATTTATCACAGCTTGTCATTCCCGTCCATGGGAGTATACTATTTTTTTGCGAATAATATGGGAGTGTACTTGGCATGATGGATATGGCCTGATGGCCTGTGGGACTGGGATGAAACTTTCAATTTATCACAGCTTGTCATTCCCGTCCATGGGAGTGTACTATTTTTTTACGAATAACATGGGAGTGTACTTGGCATGATGGATATGGCCTGATGGCCTGTGGGACTGGGCCGGTGGCTTGGCTCCGCTAGCTACAAAATGAGAGCAGCTTCAGCCGAGCGAGACACTAAACAGAAAGGAACTGAGCCTGTCTTCTTCTTATGCACTGCTCCCATTCTACTCTGAACCCTCCGCTCTCCGGTGACTGCCCTCCATAAGCAGCAAGTATCGCTCAGTGACAGCTCTCCACAAGCTTTCTTTTTCTTAGGAAAAGCTCTCCACAAGTATCCCTTGGGCTATGAGCCTATGACACACCTCTCTCCACCCCCATCATTGCTTTGGTACTGATTAATAGTTTAATACATATATTTTCCCCTGCCTTTTAAGATCCATGTGCACCTCATTATTAAATTCATTAAGCGTCGGGAGAACGACGGCCAACCAGCTATGCCACGCGTTGCAGACTAGCTGCATGCAGTGAGAAAACTTTTGGAGTATTTGTTTAGATGGAGGTGAGGATTTTATACTAGAAATATTTTTATTTTCTTTTTAGATGGAGGTGAGGACCTCAGATATATTTTTTAAATGGAGGGCTATGCAGAGTGGTGCTCGCTGGTAGGCTGCGGTGGTAATATTTTATTTTTTATTTTTACTTCTTTTTTACATGGAGGTGATGATTTTTTAGATGTTTTTTAGATGGAGACGAGGACCCCATGTATTTTTTAATAAAACGTGCGCACATCTTTCTCTAAACATGCGGTGGCACAGGGTGGCGCCCCAATCACTATTGTCCTTAGAGCAACTCTAGCAGACCCCGCATCCCGCCCTGACCCGTAAAATAACCGCCAAAATGCGGGTCGGGGCTGAAAAAGCATCCCGATCAGACCCCGCATCCCGCCCCGGCCCGCAAAAATTTTTGCGGAGCGCGGCAAAATTTCGACCCCAACCCGGGAAAACGTGGGTTTCCCCCCGCGGCTGCGGTGCCCTGCATATAAGGGGAAGCGGTTGGTGGGGTGGGGCATTTCATCCCGCGCTTTCCCCCACCAACCACCCCTCTTCCCCCCTCACGTCGCCGTCCGCGCCTAAGATTCTCGGTGACAAGAATGCAAGCAAGAGCACGCCGAAGGCCTCCACGCGCACGAGGCCTCCCTTCCTTCCCCGTGGTCGGCGGGTCGCCTGATTTGCGATTCTGCGGCGCTTCATCGCCGCCACGGATTTGGCTTTTTTCCGGCCGCGGTTCTTCCTCAGCGATGGAGTGGTCGGCGAGCCTCTCCCGCAGCCGTGCAAGGGCGCATCGTAGCATGCAGGCGCGGGTTCGTCCGCCCGCCGCCGCCGAAGGTTTGCAGGCATGGACTCGTCCGGCCGTCCATCGAGCTCGGTGCTCGCGCAGCGTATTTGTGGCCTGTCGATGCCGCTCATACAGTGTGACGACTACCCACGCCAAGTGCTGCGGCTCACTTCGGGCACGCCGAAGCACCCCGGATGGGTGTTCTACAAATGCAAAAACGACGGGGGTACGTGCACTTGCGGTAGCTCGTTCCATAGCTCATTCTTAAGTTCAAGTACCGTAGCTCACTTCGAGATTGCTCAATCTTTTGTATAGGACGATGGATGCTCATTTTGGTTTTGGGAAGGCCAATACATTGATTTGTTGATAGAAAGAAACTTAATAGATGTTAGTGCACTCCTTAGTACAATCGAAGGCAATGATGCGGCTGCATGTGCAACTAGAGGGGAAGCAACATCGACTTCTTCGAAACCAAAGATGAAGAATGAAGAAAGCATCAAGAATGAACAAAACAAGATCAAGAATCCACAGATTAACAATGAGTGCATGGAGAAGATATTGCTTCAACTAGTGGGAGCAGTTATGGAAGTTGGAAATCTTCTCAAATGCATCTTGTGGTTCTTGTTTTTTCCTTGGTTTTGCTATTCTAGCCAAGATTTGATGATATATTTTGTATCTAATGTTGTTGCAAAAGCAAATAAAAGCATCATGGTAGATCAATCTAAGTTTTACGGGCCGGGATGAGCTGCGCCAAATCAGAACCCGCATAAGCCGACCCGTAAAAAAGTATATTCCGCGAATATGCTTTTTTACATGTCCATTATGCGAGGTCTGCATCTGTGCCAGCCCACGCCGGTCCACAAAAGTTGTTTTGCGCGAACTGCAAATGAGTTATGCGGGTTGGCGGGATGTGGGGTCTGCTAGAGTTGCTCTTAAAAGGAGCCCTATTTCTTATTCCCACTTATTCCATGCACATCCATACCATTCAAAATTATCTCCTTGCATGTGACCGGGGTTCAACACCTATGGTTCTATGATCTTCCTGATCCTAAGTACCACCAGTGATGTTATCAAATACCTTGATGACTAATTTGTCTATAGGCTCGAACTCGTAGGAATAGGAGGAATGGGGAAGTTCACTATATCCATGCCACTTAGTATATCATGAATGAAAGAGTTAAGATCTCCGAGGCAGCGTGTAAAAATTTGCTGTTCATTCTTTTCTGGAAAGCAATTCTAAAAGTAGTCTTGGCCATGATATCGCAAATGTACTGGGCCCCCAACTCCTGGCAATATAAGGAATATATTGTTTGCAAGGTTTTGAACACCGGTACTCAATCTATATTCGATTATGTGACGCAAAATGACAGTATTAAGTTAATATTTGTAAACAAGAATCTAGTGGCACTAATTTATAGCATTTGTAAACAATAATCTATATTGCAGGAATATTAAGTTAATAGTTGAGATCACAGAAATTTTGTTAGCAAGTAAACCCCAACTATTGATGCCCCAAAAAAAACCCCAGCTATTTTATTTTCAAGAACACATCAGAGAAGTGCATGTCTTGTCATTAAGGGAGGAAGAAGAATGGTGAATTACACAATGTACTGGTCCAGCCTCAAGACGGCAGACCAGCGGACACACGCAATCTTCCATAAAGAAAGCTCAGCTCTAGTGCACGACCTCGGCTAGCAAGGTGGATTGTTGCTCGAAGACCCTTCTGTTTATTTCGAGCCAGATGAACTGGAGGCAAGCCGTTATCACCGAGTTTACCATTTTCCCATGCGTCCCTTGCACCGCCGTGGTCACCCGTGTCCAACATTCATGGATCTGGACTTGGGTCATTGGCGTGAATTGGCGTAGCCGGAGAGGCAGCAGCAGCGAGAACCACACCTCCCTCTAGAAAGGACATCCGAGCAGCATATATGGTCATGGTCCTCAGGTAGTTGATCACACAAGGATGTTGCAATTGCCATCGAGCGAGGCGACCGGTCCACAATCTTCCTCGTACAGCCATCCAAGTGAAAAATTTGATGTCAACTGGTGCACATGAACCCCAAATTTCTGCCACGCAGGGCGCATCTTCCCTTCCAAAAACTAGTGATCTATAAACGCTGTAATATTATTTTCAAAACTGCAACATTTACAGGCAACTCCCGCGCAAGGTAACTTACGGACTACACCCTAACCAATCTCACCCCCTGATTTAAAGGATGGGTCCTGCTGCCCCTTGGTTTCCAGTTAACTACTGCCAAGTCAGTCTGTAACTTTCGGTGGGATCAGGCCCCATATATAGTTGTATTTCTTTACGGAGGGAGTACATTGCATGTGAAGCAAGCTGCCGAGAGAAAAGGTCAGAATGTTCATCCATCTCACCATTCGCAGTGTCCCAAACGAGGTACACGGCTATTGCCTCGACAAAGAAATGTGAATCCATAGGTCATTCCTCAATGCCGAGCGTGAGCGTGAGCTTGACCGAGACCGAGAACCAATATACATGTACACATCCGAGCTTTCCACATCACGGGCTTCAATGGCTAGCAAATTCTAGTCGTATTTTGCAGGCAAGATTTGTAGAGCGCCTGCGTCTGTTTTCTATACTACTATTAAAGGAGCAAACATACGTTCTTCTAAAGCCACACAATAAACTGTACACAGAACAACCAAGACCCTCCGATCAAATAAACTTAAACACATCCTACGGTCCGTATTATGTCAATACCGCCATCTAGATTTAACGCCTTAGATTAAATGTTACGCCTTACAGACGCTGTCGTCTGCCACAATCGATTACTCCGCGTCCCTCCGCAGCTCCCTAATTTTTGGATAGATTCCATCTGAATCGTTGCCTCCCCTAGCCTCCAGAAGATCGGATCTGCATGTTGCGCCGCTGCTCCTCCCTTCCCCTCCTCCCGCGCACTACCCCCGATCCACCCCGAGTTGACCCTGCCTCCGTTGCCGCCGCCGACCTCCTCTACCGTTCAGCCACGCCCAGCGCCCTCCCTTCTCTCTTCATCCCCTCACTAATCTCTCTCCCTCTCTCCATTCCCACCCTGCAGGACGCCATGGCCACTGGAGGCCGGGGCACGCGGCCGTGACGGCCCTGAGCTCGGCGGCATGGAAGTCATTGGAGGCGTCGGCGAGGCCGAGGTCGATGTTGGTGAGTCTAGCGACGCTGGACGTGTGCGCGTCAAGCGGCGGCAGGACATCCTCCGTCCAGCACACGAGCGCGGTGAGCGCGGGGCAGGCCTGGAGCAGCGGCTCGAGACCCCTGCCGCCGAGAATGTCAATGGGCGCTGGTGCCAGCGCACGAGCTTGACCCCGCGGAGCGTGGCCAGGAGGAGAACGACGTCTCAGGTGAGTTCTTCCACCACCCCTGAAACCTTCTTTCTCCCCTTCCATCAGCGCATGTACACCCACCTGCAGCAACTCCTCTCTTCTTTCCATTCGGTGTACTATTGCCCGGCTGCCCATCGTTGAACCAGTCGTGCCCCTAGATCACGGCACCGCATGGAGCATGCCCAGCACAGCGCACACTATGAAGAGGCCTCTGTTCTTCCTTTTCCACCTGCAATCAGAGGCCATGTTACTTTCCTCTCTATGATTTCATCTGAATTTTCATACGGGAATGCAACTTTACTGAGGAGACAGTGAGTTATTTCTGAAGGGGATTAATTATGCATGCAAAGGTTAACTTCAATCACCATCTGATGGCTCTTAGCAACCTTCAATTGACGACTTCCTTTTTATCCCCACCTTCTTTGTCTGACTTACTGTGCAGTGCCCGCCAAGTACCATGAGACGGCCATGGTGCCCTGCAACATGATATTGAAGATTGAAGTGGAGTGGCTCAACGGAATCAAGGGGACTTACTGGTGTTTTCTTCTCTTCATGGGACTCCTGCAGGTTGATTTCTATTGTTCTATTTAATTTTGAAGGAAAAATCTACTGTTATATGGTATCTGGATCTCCATGAATCCTTGCGTACAGGATCTGAATTAAGAATTATGTCATCTGTTGATCTTGTGCAGATTTATGCTATCGTGCCGGTGACGTGTAGGGTGGCTGCTGGTGCTTCATTCTAGGTGTTGCAAATATCACAAGGTTGTACAAATGAGTGAGTCAGTTATCATTTTATTTTGGATTGTAAGTACCAGGGAAACACACTTACTATAGCCAACCCCCTTTTTTTCTGTTGCTAACATCTTGATGACATGGCACACACACATCCCTTGTATTCTGTAACTTCTTCATTGTCCTCTGCACATAAATCATTATCTGCTATGCCACACGGACAAGTTGGGAGACGAATTTTGCTATTAGCTGGATCTGACTGGAAGTATACAAAAAACAATGTTTGATTTTTTATGGTTGTCTTATTTGAGTTGCCTAACATACAGAAATGCCCCAATTTTGTCTCCTGGAGCGGTGATCAATACCGAAGGGTAGCAGTGCAGGTGAGAAGCGAGCGGAGGAGGGTGTCGTTGCTGGCTAATCAAGATAACTTTGTTCACTTGCTCGGTTGTGGACCATGGTACCTTTCATTGTTCTCTGAATTTCCCTCTTTTAGATTTGATCTTGTCCTCCAAACTATACCTCCAGTTGTATGTGTACGTGATCTATGATTTTGTTTCCATTTGGTAAATGTTAACTTTTGTCTATATTTAGTTGTTGCACATGTTCTATTTATCCTTTCCCTTCAATTGTAGTTCTTTTTGTGTCGCTCATATGGATACTATAAATCAGTTCATTGTTCTTTGCCATTTGTAGTTTTCATGATGATTTAAAATATTTAAGATCAAATTGGTACGTTTTATGGACATCCAGAATTTCCATTAGCCATGCTGGTGCAGGATTGTTGTATCTAAATTTCTAGAGAGGTTTGGTGCCAAAATGGTTATTACAGCTCATCTCAGTGTCAAAATGGTTATTAAACCTTAAACAAACATTAATTCGTGTGTCGAGTTTATAGGTTCCCTTGCTCAAATATGGAAATGATGTCGTTTGTGAACTTCAATGCACATGATTTACGTGTGATATTAGTTGGTCTCGAACAACTGCAATTGTATTTTCCAACCATGCTATTGATGCCATGTCGAAATTAATATTACCTTTTCCTTTTGTTTTCTTGGGATCATAATTTACTTCCTCTTCTCTGCTTTTTTCTCTATCTGCCTCATTAAGTATTTGTATTTTAGGATGCTAAAGATGGAACAACATAGGTTTCACTCAACATTTTGGCAAACATAGTGCGGCGATCCGGAAGGAAGGGGATCGGCACAGGTTGCGGCGGCGTAATAGGGTAGGTATCGGATGAGGAAGACAGGAGGGTAGGTGAGTTTAGAGAGACACTTGAGAAGCTTCAGATTGTTCTTTTCTTCAATACCCACACGGTGCAACACATGCATACCCACACACCTGACGACTCACGACCGCTATGCCCTGGGCATCTCTGAGTCCACTTCATCACTGGATGCAGGCGTGACACAACTCTAATGCCTGTATCTTCTTAGTCTAAGCCTGGTCATTAGAACTAAGCTGGAAGAATCTGTAAGGATGGAGAACCCAAAGATAATCTCAATTGCTGACTTGATTAAGTCTGACCTCTGTTAATATAAGTGTCAGCTCCTTTTTACATGTACAATTTTTCCACTATGATACCCTAGATAGCAATATCTTCATTTCAGATGGTATTAAACATTAAATCTTTTTTGTTGGTGCATCTCATATTTCTGTCATCTATAGTTGTCCCTGGCCTAATTCTATGTAAATAATTTATCAAACAACTTTAATGTGTTTGACATATAGATATGGATGCATTTCATTTGGCTTCACAAAATTCTGTACATGGATTTCTTGCATGCATATATCGACTCTCGGTGTACTCGAATATACAGTTAAAAGGTATTGACAATAGAAGAAGGTATTGACCCATATAGAAGAACTGACACATACTGAACCATTCAACTTAGCTTGCTTCTTGAACCGCGTTTTTTCAAGTTTTCTTGTTTTTTGAACTACTTATTTACCGCAACCACTGGTTAGTGTATCTTCCAGACCGTTAGTCTTCTATTTGTGTCCTAATTGCAAACGAAACAATGTTTGTTCCTCGATGATATCATCACGTGCGAGGGGTTATTTGGTGTTTGGGATTTCACAACATTTTAGTATTATGCTATCTTTTGATGGTAAAGTAGTATGTTATCTTTCCATAAACATGAATTGTCATAATATATTTTTTTGAATATTAATTGTCATATTTCTTGTTTTTTGAACTACTTATTTACCGCAACCACTGGTTAGTGTATCTTCCAGACCGTTAGTCTTCTATTTGTGTCCTAATTGCGCATTTAAACAATGTTTGTTCCTCGATGATATCATCACGTGCGAGGGGTTATTTGGTGTTTGGGATTTCACAACATTTTAGTATTATGCTATCTTTTGATGGTAAAGTAGTATGTTATGTTTCCATAAACATGAATTGTCATAAATTTTTTTTGAATATTAATTGTCATAATATATTTTTTTGAATATTAATTGTCATATTTCTTGTTTCTTGAACTACTTATTTACCGCAACCACTGGTTAGTGTATCTTCCAGACCGTTAGTCTTCTATTTGTGTCCTAATTGCAGACGAAACAATGTTTGTTCCTCGATGATATCATCACGTGCGAGGGGTTATTTGGTGTTTGGGATTTCACAACATTTTAGTATTATGCTATCTTTTGATGGTAAAGTAGTATGTTATCTTTCCATAAACATGAATTGTCATAATACATTTTTTTGAATATTAATTGTCATAATATATATTTTTGAATAGTAATTGTCATAATATTAGTCAAGCCCTCTGTCGTGGTCGGATGGGGCTCCCTGGTTCAGTCCCATCACTGCACAGCTTTCCTCCTATCTGTTGAGATTTACTATGTTCCCCTACTGCTATTCTACTGAATATTGTTCTTGGAGCATCAAAGCCAATTGCTTTACCGGTGAACATGTGTAGGGGGATTCATGGTTTACCGTTATTAGACCTATGTAAATACATCTACAGGAGGATTCTTGGAGCTTTGTACAATTAGTAAGGCCATCAAAGCGTGCATGTTCGATATGAGATAATTATGTCTTAACTAGGATGACTCAAGAAATTTCTCTCTATGATTATACGTGCGTTGCACGTGCACGCTTACTAGTTAAGGAAAAAAAACGGCGATCGAGATCGTTTCTCAATAGAAGCAAGTTGCTGAAAGCAAACTCTGCTACATGCCATTGCCACAAATCTTGGTCGACATGCCGATATGACCTGTCCGCAGCCTGGGCGTCACGATTTAGACCGGCACGCTAGCTCTGGTGTGCGTGATGGCGACTGTACTGTACATAGCACCGTCCAACGCGCAAGCTCATTCAATGCATCTAATTTTACGTGTGTGTTGCTTTTTGCTGGTGCACAGGCATGCAGTGATGCTTTTTTTTCTTGTAATAAAAGTGATGCTTTTTTTCCTTCTAATAAAAGTGATGTTTTGCCAACGCTTTGTTTTCTCCCGCTAATTAATTTGGTCTCCTAGTGGAGCAACCGGTAGGTATACCCACTACAAATTCTTCTTGCGTCACTGCAGTGACAAATATGTTTCTTTTTCTTAGCCAGCAAGAAAATATCTGATTTTAAAAAAATTACCGCCAGAAAATATCTGAATTTTGTCTATATATACTGGGCCAGTGGGCTAGACCGATAGTATCCTTGCTCGATAATCCAGACAATAGACCTGAACCACTCGCTAGTTATATCCGCAAGTCAGCAAAGCTCGTCCACTAATGGCGGTCAAGCTCATGCCCCCAGAGGCAGCACTGTTCTCCCAGGTGGCCAAGCTGGGCTCCCTCCTCGCCCTCCTCCTTCTCGCGCTGCTGCTGCCCGCCTTCCTCAGGGTCGCCTACGGCTACCTCCTCTTCAACCAAGATCATCCTCACGCTTTCGGTATCCGTGCCTTCGCTTACAAAGACAGCTTCCATCGCCGACGAGTCCTCGAGTACAAGTCAGTTGTTGCGCTGTCGGCGTCACGGCCTCGCCGCCTCAGGGGTGGATCAATCATCCCGACGACCGAATGGCGGTTGCTGATACTGATCGTGTGGTGGTTCCTGCCTTGGGGAGTACTATAATCGAGCTGAAGATCAAGACCAAGGAGGTGGTGCTGAAGGTGTTGAAGAAGTGCCCGTCGACGGCGAGCATCTTCTTCCTCAGCGCGCTGAACGGCAGCCAGGCCGGCGGAGAGGAAAAGGGACGGCAAGAGGAGCAGGATGATTTTGAGGTCGACTTGGACGGCGACGTGACGATGAGTCGGCAGGAGCTTTTCGCCAACACGGAGAGGTTCATCGGCAACTTCCGCAAGGAGCTCAGGATGCAGAGACAGTAGCCCCCTGGAAGCTAGCTAGCATAGATATTTTTATTTAGTTTTTTTTCTCTCTCTTATTTTTTGTGTCATGATATATACGAGTGTGTTTAGTGTGGCACGTCCGTGACCACTTGTCTAACCTCTGTTCGTAGGTTTAGGATATTTGCGGTGTGTTTAGGTTTTCAAAATTGACATAATCTGTGCTGTTACTAGTCTTAGAAGAAAGTGAACGCTGGAGGCAAAAGCCAACATGTGAGGCGAAAACTCAAAATGGTGCCCGGGCTCATCTGCTCCCTCTCAGCAAAAAATTCAAAAAAAATACTAGAAAAATTCAAAAAAATCCAATTTTTTTTGTGGTGGTAGATAATTTGACGCGTGAGGTGCGCCCCAAAATTCAACTCATTTGAGCATCTGAGCAGCTCTCGGCAAAATTCTACAGACGAAGGGTTTTCAAGCAACAATCCACTTTGCCAGCCGAGGTTGAGCGTCACACTAGAGCTCAGCCCCCCCCCCCCCCTCCGCGCCCCAAGACGGCTTCTACTGAAAGCCTTCTTGTGGCTGGACCAGCACATTGTGTAACTTCGACTTGGTTCTTCCTCGCTTAATAAAAAGACACACAATTCTCTTGCATTTTCTTCAAAAGAGAATAGTTGGGGTTGATTTGCTAACAAAATTTCCATGATGTCAATTGTTTACTTAATACTCCTATAAAATAGATTCTTGTTTACAAATACTATAAAATTATTGTTAATAGATTCTTGTTTACAAATATTCACTTGATAATGTACTTCGGATCACATAAGTCGAATATTGATTGTGCACAGGCATACAAAACCTTGCAACCAATATATTTCCAGATGATGGCGGGCCAGTACATTTAGGAAATAATCGCCGAGACTACGTTTCATAATCTTTGAGATTGTAGGAGATGAGTATTAAGGGAAAGCAAGTTCAAGCACTACCAGGAAACCCACTGCTAAAGGTCATCAGCAAAATTTCCTCAAACCTTAAGCTTAATAACAATATCAGATGAGATACTAGGGCATACTCAAACATACTCAAAGTAGCGATCAACTAACTATAGACCTGCAGTTCACAGTTCGTCAACCAGCATCTCCTGCATTAATTGTAATCCAAAACCCATCATTGTTGTGACAGTTCTTCCTGTTGTTCACAAATTAAGTTCCTTGTTACCTCCTACTCCTATGTATTCTTGTGTCTCAACATGTCAAACCTTGCATTAATTTTCATCGATATCTTCCCCATGCTTGCCCTAGCATAGCAGGCAACATAGAATAATTTCTTCTTCTTATGGATTCTATAGCACTAGATGTGTCGATTATTTATCAGCTGGGGCATGAGCGAGAGTGTTCATAAATGCAACATATGTGCCTTCACCCAACTGCATAAATGTCGTACACATGCAATGATGTAGTACAAAAAATTAACCCTTATTCACTATATCGTAGATGATGGTTGATTGATGAATTTAAAGCAACACGGACTTGTATTAACTAGATTCTCATTACTTTAAAAGTAGTACTAAATTACATGCACCGTTTGATTTTTCAATCTTTTTGTGTGTTCAGGTTTCATCACCTTTGGTGATTTCAATTACTTTTGTAAGTTGATGTCCTTTGTAGAATTTTCAGCCACCATTTTACGTTACTTTGCTAGTCATGTATTTGTTCCAATTACCTTTTTCTTTTGTGCAATTGCTCCTTGTCCTCGCTGTAATTACACTTGCACTCATTTTTGGCATTTGTTTTTGTTTTATTTTTGTTGCAATTGCACCATAATTATTGTGCTGATTGAACCTTTAGTTGATGCAATTGCATATTTCTTCTTCATGAAATTGCACTTTAAATGATGGGGCATACCGGTGATCTTTGCGTTATGATGGTCCTGGAAAAATGCATGTCCCGATCAACAAATGGACTGATGCCGATATATGAAACCTTAAGATAACTGATGTGAAGCATGCTTAAAATTTAATCAACAGTCAAGTGCCTGGTTGAGGTTATTCATCAGATTCGACTGGTCAAGAGTTTAAATGACAACATGTAGTGGAAAAATATGTAAAATTACCGGTGATTATAGCTGCACTGCATATCTAACAAACTAAAGGGGCATGTGTTCAGTGGTTCATCAGACTTACCATTTATATTCAGCAAAAGGAAAAGGATAACAAAAAGCCACGGGTACCAGCTGCATCAAAGTTACTAATATCAAAGGCACGTATATATTCAAGTCAAAGTTAGAACTTCTCAACAAAAATACCAACCTGATACCAACAACCCTCTTAAAGTCATGCTCAAGGGAACGGGTCATGTATTTGTGGAAATCAAAGTTTGGGTGCCTTGAGTAGTGTATCTGACTTAAATGGAAGAAAGGGAGAAAATAATAAGCATGAAGGTTTGCTTTCCGTCATCACCTGAATCTAAACAATAGCACAAAGCACACTCAACATTGCATGTATGATAGTCTTCCTCACATCTCCACATCTGAATCCGCATTGCTAAGAGCCTAAGAAACTCATGAAATAGATTGGCCATCTAGCAACCAGACCACATGAGCAAAATAACAGAAACTCATGAAATAGATTGGCCATCTAGCAACCAGAGCAACCAGAGCACATGAGCGAAATACGGCTGTGAGACGCTTGGTATGAAATTCCCTACCTTTCTTAAGTCTTGCTTTCCCGAGAGCCCTCATTTCATAAAATTCCTTAAGTCTTGCGCATCCAGGAAGTGCTACAAGCAAGCCGAACACAACACCGCACACGCAGCCGTGCTCTTCTCTGGAATAAGTAATCTTGTCCATGTTAACTTATGAGATACATTTCTAACTTTGATTATTTATAACAGCTAGTGCATAACAAAAATGAAACTGTACCAAAATATTATTTAATGATGAAGTATTGAGTTGATCACACTATATAGATCAGCTCTTCGTTTCTTAATGATCTAAATTTGCACAGGAACATCTGCAACAAGAGAGGAGGCTGAACAGCGTGTTGATCATATCCAGTGGCTTAATCAAATGGTTAATTTGTCATGTCAAACCTATCTCTCCGATCGATCGATCCCCCTCAGTCGTCATTTACCAGTAAAAAGTAGGGGTTTGGTACATGGACGTCGATGGATCCATGACTGATTCTCATCTAGCAGAATCTATGGTCAATAATTAATTACTCTGTGCTATGGCCTCTCTGAAACTGGTAGCGTTACCCACGACAGGATTAATCACAAAAATTAATGGCGGATCCAGCCGCCCCGCCGGGTCATATCCTGACCACGAGCCGTTGCTAGAGAGACGGGCGCGTAGGAGGAGGGAGAGCACGAGTACAGAAGGAACAAATGGACTCACCTCTCGCTGGATCCCTGGTAGATGCGCCGTCGCCACACACGACAGAGAGAGAGAGGACCGGTGACGGGGGAGCGGGGCGATCTTCGGACGGAGGAGGGCGAGCGGCGGCCGGAGGAGGGTGCGCCTGGGGTTCCGGCGGCGCGGCGCGATGGGGAACGGGAGAGGAGTCGCAGCGCTTGGGCGGGCGCCGCGATGGTGCGGGAGGGAAGGATCTGGTGCGGGCCGGAGATTTTTTTACTTGTTTTTTTAGTGGACCCCAGGAAACTAGCCCAACTAGCACCTCTCCATGGGGATAGTTTTTTCACCTGGGTTAGATCCAACTAGCTGAAACTAACCCATATGTTTGGATCCTTTAGAGCTAGTTGAGGCCAAACTAACTCAATCTAACTCTAACTGAGGGATCCAAACAGGGCCTCTGTCCAGGCGGTTGCCGGGTACCTCGTAGTTTAGGCACCCTGCGAATGGTGAGACCGGAGGAACATTCTGACTTTTTCTCTTGGCGGCTTGCTTTGCATGAAAAGTACTCTGCAAGACGGGCATATCTGGCTCTATTTTTGAACGGAAGTTGCGCCGTGCGTGACGAAAAAATTGGGGTTCATGGGCACCAGTCGACATAAAAAATATTCGCTTGGCTAGCTATCTGTAGAAGATTGTGGATCGCGGATTGTCTCGCTTGACGAATTGCAAGTTTGCAACATCCTAACCGCTGTAAGTTGTGCGATCAACTAACCATGACCGTATGCCCGAAGGGTTTTCAAGCAACAATCCACTTTGCCAGCCGAGGTTGAGCGTCACACTAGAGCTCAGCCCACCTCCATCCCCCCCAAGACGGCTTCTACTGAAAGCCTTCTTGTGGCTGGACCAGCACATTGTGTAACTTCGACTTGGTTCTTCCTCGCTTAATAAAAAGACACACAATTCTCTTGCATTTTCTTCAAAAGAGAATAGTTGGGGTTGATTTGCTAACAAAAT
The DNA here is from genome assembly GCA_021437245.1 of Aegilops speltoides. Classification (NCBI taxonomy): domain Eukaryota; kingdom Viridiplantae; phylum Streptophyta; class Magnoliopsida; order Poales; family Poaceae; genus Aegilops; species Aegilops speltoides. Next base: position 15,812 of record JAHHZJ010004053.1, on the reverse strand, counting down.
TTCCATGATGTCAATTGTTTACTTAATACTCCTATAAAATAGATTCTTGTTTACAAATACTATAAAATTATTGTTAATAGATTCTTGTTTACAAATATTCACTTGATAATGTACTTCGGATCACATAAGTCGAATATTGATTGTGCACAGGCATACAAAACCTTGCAACCAATATATTTCCAGATGATGGCGGGCCAGTACATTTAGGAAATAATCGCCGAGACTACGTTTAGAATTCCTTTCCGGGAAAGAAGAAAGAGCAACCTTCTACACGTTAGCTCAGAGATCTTCATTCTTTGATTCATGATATACAAAGTTGGATGGATATAGTAAACTTCCCCATTCCTCCTATCCCTACGAGTCCGAGCACATGCACAAATTATTCATCAAGGTATTTGATAACATCATCGTGGTACGTAGGATCAGGAAGACTATAAAACCATAGGTGTTGAACTCCTGTCGTATTGAAGGCAATAATTTTGAATGGTATGGATGTGTGTGGAATGAGTGGAATTAAGGAAAGGGGCTCCTTTTAAGGGCATGGGGTGCAAATGGATCTTAAAAGGCAGGGGCAGATATCTGTGTTAATGGGTACCAAAACAATGATGGGAGTGGAGAGAGGTGTGTCACAGACCGAGGCCATGAGCCCACGACGTCATCGGATAGAAGGTGGAGGTTATAAATATAGCTTGTGGAGAGCTGCCACCTTGGGATACTTGTTGCTTGTAGAGAGCAGCCACCGGAGAGCAGAGGATTCAGAGTAGAACGGGAGCAAGGTAGAGAAAGAAGGCATGCTCAGTTCCTTTCCGTTCAATGTCTCACTCGCTGAAGCTGCTCTCATTTGTAGCTAGCGGAGATCACGCCCAATACACTCCCATGGACGAAGAAAATATTGTGCTTTTAAAATATTCAAAAAAATCTGAAAAAAATAAGCACACTCACACAACATGAATGTAGGTTGTCATAAATTTGAAGTCAAAATTTGAAACATAACTCGAAAAACAAAAATAACAAATTCAACGCTGAATAGTGCATAACATAACTTGGGCTCTAGATTTGGCCCATTATCACATTGATGTCAAATTTGTCATTTTTGTATCTCAAAAAATATTTCATATTTTTATACAAAATTTGGTGACACCGTGCATTGATGTTGTGTTAACATGCTTAAATTTTTTTCAGATTTAAAAATACATTCTGTGGCATTCGGTGCACCGGTAGCACCACAAGTGTGGGTGCACCGGATACATTCAAATGTCTGGTGTACCGGAGCTTGTGGTGCTACCGGTGCACCGAACTCACATTGTGCTTTTAAAATATTCGAAAAGAATCTGAAACAATTAAGCACACTCACACAACATGAATGTTGGTTGTCACAAAATTTCAAGTCAAAATTCGAAACATAACTCGAAAAACAAAAACAGCAAATTCAACGCTAAATATTGCATAACATAACTTGGGCTCTAGATTTGGCCCATTATCACATTGATGTCAAATTTATCATTTTTGTATCTCAAAAAATATTTCATATTTTTATACAAAATTTGTGACATCGTGCATTGATGTTGTGTTAACATGTTAGAATTTTTCTCAGATTTTTAAAAATATTCTATGTCATTCGGTGCACTGGTAGCACCACAAGTGCGGGTGCACCGGATACATTCCCCCCATGGACGAGTATGACTATTTGGGTGCTTCACAGCTCGTGGAGGGTGCAATAAGGGAGGCTGGGTCACGTACTCATGTGAAGGTGCTATACAATGCTTAACTGTCGCTACATATCGGATGGCATGTACACACACACACACACACACACACACAGAGACACACACACACACACACACAAATGTAAATTCCACATAGCACAATCAACTTGAATGAGAGCTGGGGGTGGCAAATCGAGGCCCTAATGAAAGGAGGGCTACCGACCCTAGGTAGGAAGAAAACTGAGCAGATTACTGGGAGACCTCTTTGAGTTGTGTTGTGTTTTTAGTTATGAAAAATAGACAGAAAAGTAGAGCCTTTGGATGTACTAGTTGCGGCTAATTTGTGTTGTGCTGATTTATCTATTTGGTGGTTTTTCGGATCATTTCTTGATGCAGAGGCTGGTAGTAATGATGCTTTCCTTCTTCAAGAAAAGGTTAAGCTTAATGATTTACTCCCTCCTTTCCGGTTTATAGGGCTTATCTCAAAATTTTAGTTTTTCCATTTTATAGGGCTCAATTTGGTTGTTCCTTATCACAAATTCAGATTTCAAGGTGCACTAAATCATTGCATGCAACTATTAAGAGAAAATTGACCAATGCATTGATAAACATAATTTTTTGAGGAAAACAAGAGCATTAATTGGGTGCTTTTTCAAACTACAAAAAGTATTCCACCACTCACCATCTACCTTGGTTGATGAGATTTTTGAATTGAGCCCTATAAACCGGAAAGGAGGGAGTAATTCTCTCTTATTAAGTGCATAATGGTTGAACATAATTATTTATTTTCATCAAGAAATAAGGTGGTACATTTGTCTAAAAAGCTCTACCAGATTTTGTTAGTATTCATTTCCGTGATGATATTCAATGACCAAACTTTGATGCAGCGTGATTGCACTGGTGTGGTGGTCTCTTGTAGATACATTTCACTTTAAGATATTCATTCATAGATACATGATCCTTTGTGACTTCTGGATGTTGTGAAATTCACTATACCTCCTACGCGTCAAGAACGCAAGGAAACTATGCATTCAGATACATGAACATTTGGTCTACTATATTTTGATTGATGGGTCATAAAAATAGGCAATCTATCAAGGCTTTGAATGCCATTTGGCATACACGTGAAAATATTGTGTGTTATCCTATTGAGAACGAGTGTGGAATGAGAGTAGAGAAGGAAATCAAACACATCTTAAAGACATGAAAACCATGACTTAGCAAAGCATGAAATCTAGGATTCAAATGTTGTGGACTGGAGGAGGGGTGTAGACATAGGAGACTTGTAAGTTAAAAACTTAAACCAGATGCATTTGTGGATTTAATATATCTTGATGTAGCACAACGACCAGCACACATGTCTTAATTCAGGGAAGGTATTATTAATTGGGGGTTGCTCCCTGTTCATGGACCTTCGTTGGGCACGCTTGATGGATGGGCATTGGGCACTGAACATAGGCAAGAACATGTGGATGGATGAAGCCGCATGGTCTCTTGACTACGATATGAGCCATACCTGGGGTACTAACCGAGAGGTTGAAATCTAAAAAAGGAAATAAGAAATAAGAATAGAGATCATTGGATGGAGAGATCCAGATCCACCGTGCAAGACCAGACTGATGGAATTACTATCGGAGTATGGAGTTTTCGAACAATTTTTATAGAGAGGTTTGTAACAAGTTATGCTCGGATGCGCTAGGAGATCATGATGAAAATTATTAGGATCACTGAAAGTGTGCTACAACAAGCATTTGGCACTAGAAAATGCATACATCATACATATGACCTGATTTGATTGCATGCAATATAGGTTCAGACGTTAGTCATCTTAATTAGATTTGCATCCCTTGTGATTTAATTTTCATTTGTGAGTACTTCAAATTCATTGAACATAATTAGTATTTGGTTTTATAAACATTATGGGATTCCATTACATGTTTAAGAAATATTTTCTCTACTTGCTTAATGATATTTGTAAAGATCATTTGCTCCAAAAATGAAGCGGACTGATCCAGAGATCGAGTCACCACCTTCAGCAAAAAGGTTCAAAGCTCCACGGCCCACTTAGTGATTCCTACTTCGAGTCGGCATCTTGAACAAGAACATACAAAGCTCCACGGCCCACTCAGTGGTTCCTACTTCCTGAACCAGAACGGTTTCTTTCGTGGACCCTTTACCTAAATAATGGGATCTTGCTAACTTCCTCGAGCCTACAGATGGAAATAAACGATGTTTCATTGTACCTCAAGCCGCAAGTACTTATAGCCTACTTACATGGAAATTTTGTCCATGGTGGCATTCACCGACATCTAGTTGACATTGGCATGAATGGCGCGGGCCCATGGTACCCGCGGAGCCGTCGACATGGTCATGGATCTGGAATTAGCAGAATTTTAGCGTGAAGTACGCCTGCCAGGTGGAGAAGGGGGGCTTGTGAAGATTGAGGGTGATTGGCACGCGATCCTGGATATGCCATGAAAGAGGTTGGCAGCGGTGGCCAGCTCAAGGATGGCAAAGGGATTGAGAACCCCGAAGTGGGAGGAGCAAGGCGAGGCCATGGTGATATGGAGGTGCGGAAGCGTGGTTGCGCATGAGCGTATGATGCCATGAAAGAAATCGAGGGAGAAGAGTTTGTGCGGCAACTTGATGTATTCAATTTCAGGAAATTTATACAAATTACAACAGCTCATGGACCGGCTTAACAGAATCCTAACTATCAGCAGATGAGGTTTGGGAGGTGGGTTAGCTATCCAGGAGAATAGGATTCGTACGTGCGCTAGCTTATCGGCTACCGTGGCAGGTGAAATGGCTGTCATGGCATCGTATTTGGGCTGCCACGACAGTGGTATACAAAGCCTCTTCAACCATCCTGCGCTGCCCGGGTTGGTTGACTTTTGGTACAAAGCTCCCTGATAGCATCTGACAATATTCTTGTTGACCAAAAATTGTGTTTCCTACTACCTCCCATTCCCATGTATTCTTGTGGTCTCAACAAGTAAAATTTTGCATCAACTTCCATGGATGTCTTCCTTTTGCATTTGTTGGAATACATTTTCCTTTTTGTTGAATTACAAGATGCACGGCCTCTGCATCGCAAGAACAGAAGGGGGAGACGATGAAATCTTCGGTAAAAGAGAATAAAACTTCACAACTGTCACACTAAAAAATAGAACATAATATCACATCTATGGTAGCAATGATCATCAAGAAACGGCCGCATTCCCATCTGACCACATTAAAGATCAGGCAAAGAAACCGTATCAGAAAAGATAATGTATACATCACAGGAACACATCATTCTTAATTGCGGGTGAAGCAAAGGCAGAGAGAAACAGAGAGGGGGATGCAGAGAGGGGGGCAAACCATGGGCATACTACTGGATACGTACATGTTCTTGAAGAACAACTATGGGAAGGAACCCATTTCTCTCGCCCTTCTCTCTCTCTGAAACATAGACTTTCTCTCTCTACTTTCGCACTAGGACAGGAAACCTCTCATTAGGGCTGGACACAAACCTCTCATTAGGGCTGGACTGAAAGCTCGTAGCCGACCACCACAAGAGAGAAGGTTCTTCATCCATCCTGCAAATATCCTGTCAATGTTTTGGATGATGGGTCAGAGCAAATGTTGTGGGATTTTGTTACTAGAGAGCGAAATTCCGAGGTAGGTGCATGGTAGAGAGATTATAGGGCAACACAAAATGTCCATGATCTCATCCTCCGTCATGTTTCCGATATTGACTGGAATGAACGTGCTCTTGTGATAATTAATTTTCAGTTCCGAGAAGTCTTTTTTCTTTGTTTTTCTAGGGTACTACGGTGGGCAAAAAGCCAGCCTGAACTCATTTATTATTTTTTGTGTTTAACAAAGAATTTACAGGGAGGGATGAGGAGAGGAACATTGCAGCAATTTCAGTGTGGTATCGAGCTTTGTGTTATCATCTTCGTAATTTGCGTACAACCCTTTTTGTGATCCTCTAACATGCGATCAAACTTCAACTTCTCCCTTTCACTTTGGCATCCTCTCTTTGCATCAACAATGACCCGGCGAAGATCATCATCGGGCACATCGTCTGGTTCCTCTTGATCTTTAGTTCCCCCTGTTCCAGTATCACCATATTCAAGAGGATAGTTGTCATCATCCTCTTCTTCTTCGTTGTCTTCCATCATAACCCCTCTTTCTCCGTGCTTGGTCCAAACATTATAGTGTGGCATGAAACCCTTCTCAAGCAGGTGGATGTGAAGGGTTTTCGCGGAAGAGTGATCCTTCGTATTCCCACAGACATTACATGTACAATACGTAAAACCATTATTCTTGCTTTCCTCAGCCACTTCGAGAAATTTATGCAGTTCATCAATATAACCGGAGATGCCTCGGTCACCATACATCCATTGTCGGTTCATCTGCGTGCATTATAAAATTAAGTGTATCAAAAACAATTACAGAACATCATGAATAGAGAAGTGACCAAATTAATACAAGTTCATCATCACATTGAAATCAATGTACAGTAGTGATCAAATGTTATTACTGAAAAAATAAATACATAAAGTTCATACATAGTTCTCATAGAACAACATATAGCTCTCTAGAGCATCTAATTAAAACATACATTGAAACTAATATACAACTATGTAAAACATTTAAATGCAATAACAAATGCGATCATAATCGCAACTAAGGTAACAATTGATCCAACAACATAATGATACCAAGCCTCATTATGAATGACATATTTTTAATCTTTCTAATCTTCATGTGCATTGCATCCATCTTGATCTTGTGATCATCGATGACATCCGCAACATGCAACTCCAATTCCATCTTCTCCTCCTCAATTCTTTTCAATTTTTTCTTCAAGTAATTGTTTTCTTTTTCAACTAAATTTAACCTCCCGACAAGAGGCTCGGTTGGAATTTTCGGTACACATACCTCCGAGAAAAAAACATCTATGTCACGTTGGTCGGCATAATTGTCATAAACACTAAATGAAATAAGTAATAATAAAAGATAATATATCACATCCGAATCATAGATAAGACGAGGGCTGACGGGGGTGGATACGAAAACCATGGCACTATATAATAACAAACAATAATAAAATTAAGAAAATTATAGAAGTATCTATCTAAATCATACAAGTAAGATTTTTTTCTTTTAAAAAGAAGATAAGAACAACAGGCTCACCATGGTGGTGCCGGCGACGAGATTGGGGCGGGCGATCGACGGCGGTGAGGATGTGGACGGGATGGGACGGACCGCCAAACCTAGACAAATCTTGGGGAAAATGGAGCTTGGAGGTCGAGCTTGGAGAGGAGAAAGCTTAAGCATGGCTTGGGCATTTCATCGAACACCTCATGTGCATAGGAGGTGAGAGCAGAGCAGCACACACACCTCCCACACGCTGGCCGGTCAAAAACAGAGGAGTGAGCGGGCAGGGGCGAGCATATATATAGGCATCTCTTTAGTCCCGGATGGTGGCTAGAACCGGGACAAAAGCCTGATCTTTAGTCCCGATTCCAGCCACCAACCGGGACTAAAGGGGCTACGCCAGGAGCGAGGCCCTTGGTCCCGGTTCGTGTCTGGAACCGGACCAAAGGGGTCAGACGAACCGGGACCTATGTCCCCCGAGGCCCGGCCAGCACCCTGGCCTCATGAACCGGGACTGATGCACCCATTGGTCCCGGTTCGTAACAGAACCGGGATTAATGCTCTTATCTGGCCTGGACCAAAGTCATGTTTTCTACTAGTGCTCACAGCTAAGTGAGGTTGTATGAAGTGTTATACAATGTTTAATTATCACTACATATCACGTGGCATGTACAAGACACATGCCAAATGTAAATACCACATATAAACAACCAACTTGAAGAAGACATAGTAGTTACAAATCGAGGCCCTAATTAAGTAGAGCTACTGATCCTAGGTAGGAATAAAGCTGAGATGATTATTAGGATACCTCGTTGAGCTGTGTTGTGTTTTTAGTTAAGAAAAATAGATAGAAAACTAGAGCCTTTGACATAGGAAAGTCTACCTATGCAGGCAACTGGAAAATCGATACATGCTATGGCGTTCTATTAGATGAAACAATAACTCTCTGAGACGTGGTATGACGTTCTACCAGCTGAAGCAATAGCTCCCCGATAAGGCTTAATACTTGCTCATGGTGCCGGTTTGTAGCAAGCTAATGATTATTTTGGACAATTTGGAACTAATAAACTGAACAAACAATTGAGGGTGATCAGTTGGAGCTGCAGCTGTGATTGTGGAAGATTGCTACCATCTGGCTTGTGCCTTCCCCAATACTGCTTTTATGCACTATTTTAGAGACTCTACTGGGGTTTCCCATGAACTACCATACATGGCCAAGGTCCCATGTCGTAATAGATTCCTTGATGAGCCTCCTATTGTGCTCATTCCTCTCTAACTAGATGATGTAACTCTAGTTGAAATTCAACGAAGAGGGGGCCTTTTATCAGAAAAATGCGAATAAATTATGTTTTGCCAATTTGTCTATACGGTGGTTGTCCGAATCTTTCCTTGCTGCAAAGGAGGGTAGTAATGATGCTTTCATTTTAAAGAAAAGGTTACGCTTAATTTGTGTTTGATGATTTATTCTCCCTTATTAACTGCAGAAAGGTTGAAGATAATTTTTTATTTTTAGAAGGAAAAGAAAAGGAGGAACATATGTTTGAAATGCTCTACAAGATGTTGTTCAAGTTCATTTTCCCGATGAAAGCCAATGACCAAACTTGATCCGGCACAATCGCATTGCTGTGGTGGTTGATGTTGTATTTGCCCAAAAATCTAATCCATAGCTTGCTCGCTTGAAGATCTTCATTCTTAGATACATGATCCTTTGCGACTTCTGGATGTTGTGAAATTCATTGGGTTGCCTGCACTTAAACTTCAAGAACATAAGAAAACTATGCATCCAAATACATGAACATGTTTAGCTACTATTTTTCGATCAATGAATCATAAAAATACAATATCAAGGTTTCGAATGCCATGTGGCATACAAGTGATAATTTTGTGTGCTATCCTAGAATGAGTGTGGAATGAGAGTAGAGAAGGATATAAGACACATCCGGAAGACATGCAAACCATGAGTTAGCAGAGTATGAAATCGAGTATGAAAATGTTCTGAACTATAGGATGGGGGTGTAGAAATAGGAGACTTGTAAGTAAAACCAGAGGTGTTTGCAAATTTAATGTACCTTGATGTAGCACAATGACCAAAACCCACATGTGTCTTAATTTAGGGAAGGTGTTATTAATTGGGGGTTGGTCCCTGTTGATGGCCTTTGGTTGGGCACTCATGATGGATGGGCATTAGGCATTGAACATAGGATAGAACACATGTAGATGTACAAAGTCACATGGTCTCGACTATGATGTGAGCCATATCCCGAGTAATAATGAGGGAGATTTACATGTAAAAAGCACCCACCATATATAAATACATAATCAATGAATGAATATGAGAAAATTGGCTCTAACTACATTGCTTATAATATAATGGTTGATAGATGAATTTAAAACCACACACAATTTTCTAACTAGTCTCTCATACTATGAATCATGTCCTCCAACACTAATTTTGTCAAACTTAAATCTTCATCTCCCATGAACTCGCCAAGCAGTCAAGCTGTCCCCCAGGTGTTATCCAAGTTACCATAGATAGGTACTCGTTGACAACTCCCACCTAGAACATTTATTTACTCACAATATTTAGCATTAGGTGATAATCAAATACTAAAAATATCGACATTAGGTAGGGGGAGAACAATCACTACCTTATTGTTTGACCTTCCAAATTTTTGGTAACGAAAAATATCCACAAATAAAAGCTGAAAATTGATTATAATGGAAACGGGTTCCAATACTTCAAATATTTGGCAGAGTGTTACTGAAACATAGGATTTACTTTTGGCTAACTCAGCATGATAGAATTAATAGGTCAATGCACAAAAGAAAAGTTTTTTTATAAATGACTACAATTTCACTTTGTGTAACAATGCCACTAAAGAAACTTTAGTGCATCTCCTAGGCCATTGAAGTTGATGGGACACCTACTTCCAAACTGGAAAAAGAGTGTCCTTTCTTTATGAAGACACCTTACTAACAATCAGTTTGCTTCGCAAGGTCTTTAGAAAGGAAATTTTCAATGGTATAGGGCTTCAAAAAATAGGCCATCACAATCAGAACTTTATTGGTGGGTAGGATAATCTGACAACAGAATACGTAAACGTAGCAGATGGATTTCTTTTCAAACCATCTATGTTTGCTCCCTATGGCTAGCATTTTTCCTCTAAGATAGTTGTAAACCACATCTCTCTTATTTCTTCTCCTTATCCTCTTTCATGCGGCGGCTGGTTCGCCTCCACCATATCCTATACAAGAATGCCTTCCCCCTCTTTAGACTGTGCCCCCACGTGCCACCTGTTTCCTCACAATATCGCCATGCGGATCTACCTTGTGGATCTATCTCACCACGGAAGGAGAAGGTCGCCCAGCACTGCCACACCGAGTAGGCAACCATATATAGGATCGTGCCCCTGTCGAGAAGGGGGCCACACAAGCATGCCCATTAGCTCGAGCTCAAGGGCAGTTTTCAACACAAATCCAACTGGAGCTTATTTCAGTTGGTCTTAGATATAAATGTGTAAAAATTGTAATTTATTTAATTAGTAACATGCACAACTTATCATGTTGATAGTTGGACACTTATCACGAAAATAGTCGGCAAAATCGAAAAATCTTTTAGTTGTTATCCAATTAAAAAATTTCCTGCCCTTCAACCGAAACTCAAAATAACACAATGTCATCTAGAAAAATCTGATAGATGAAAAAAAATATGACTATCAACTTTGTACTGTCTGTGTCGCGAGGTTTTAACTACAAGATCACAAAGCTACCAGAAAGGTGAGGAATACTCAAAGTAGCGATCAGAGTAGGTGATACTCTTGGGAGGACGCTCCTAAGGGTCAACAGCACCCCAAACGGATGAAGCAATCATTGCAGACATGTGGGTCACACTTCAAAATCAATCATGGGGTCTTGTGTTCCGCAACAATGTCTTATGATAGGGACTGACAATATTCTTGTTGGCAACAAATTAAGTTTCCTGCTACATGGATTCATGTGGTCTCAACATGTCAAACTTTGCATCAACTTCCATGGATGCCTTCCCAACACTTGCACAACAAACAACGCAGAACACTTTTCTTATTCTTATGAACTCTGTAGCACTACCGGTGTCGATTATTTATCAACGAGGGGTGAGGGAGAGGGTGAATAATAACAACACAAGTGCCTTCACCACAGTCATAGAAATCAACGTTTTCTATTTGCTAGATGATGGTTGATGGTTGAATTTAAAGCATCACAAACTCTTTTTCTTATTACAGATGGAGCAGCAAAACTGTATTAACTAGAATCTCCTTACTTTTAGGCATTTAAAGTTTCAGTCCTTTTTACATGTCCAATTGTGTTTTAATTTTTTTGTTAAGTTTATGTCTTTGTGATTTCAGTTACTTTTGTTAAGTTCCTGTCACTTTTCTAAACTATTCACCCTTTTATTGTTCCTTCACTAGTTTTGCATTTGTCGCAAATACATTTTTACTTTTGTGGAATTGCAACTTGTCCTTGTTTTAATTTCACTTCACCTTTCTTTTAAGATCTGTTTTGTTCTCTTTTTCCTACAGTTGCTCCTCAGTTTGGTACATGCTCAAATGACATCATGGTAGTGATCATAACAGGCAAGTCACCAGGAGGACGCTCGGGGTCAATAACACCTCCAACTTAATAACATTTTTTTAACTAGGCTAACTCCCTTTCCATTAAAATCATAACGAAGAAACATAGTACAAAGATTACATGATGCGAGTATGAAGGGAGAGCAAGTCCAAGCGCTACCAGGAAACCCACTACACAATCTCGGCATCAAAACATCATCAAACATCCAAACCTCAAAGTTAATAAAAATGGCTGTCGAGATCCTAGGGCATACTCAAACTTATGCAAAATTGCGATCAAACAACTACAGATCTGCAGTTCATAGTTCCTCAACGAACATCTCCTGCATTAATTGCAGCCCAAAACCCATCATTTTTGCCCGCGTTCATTCTTGTTGTGCACAAATTAAGTTTTCTGCTACCTCCAACTCTCATCTATTCTTGTGTCTCAACTTGTCAAACCTTGCATTAATTTCCATGGATATCTTCCCCATGCTTGCACAAGCATAGCTAGCAACATAGAAGACTTTCTTCTTCTTATGGACTCTATAGCACTCGAAGTGTCATTATTTATCAGCTGGGGGACGAGGGAGAGGATGCATAAGTGCAACATAAGCGCCTTCACCCAACTGAATAACAATCTTTTCCACAAATACAATGAGGGAGCTGGAAAAAAATCAGAACCAATTCACTATATTGTAGATGATGATTGATTGATGAATTTAAAGCAACACATACTGTATTAACTAGATTCTCCTAATTTAAAAGCAATGCTAAATCCTCAAAGATCGCAAAGCTACCGGAAAAGTGGGGAATACTCAAAGTAGCGATTAGGGTAGGTGATACTCTGGGGAGGACACTCCTAAGGGTCAATAGCACCTCCAACAAACGAATCAGTCATTGCAGATCTGCAAGTCACAGTTCAAAATCATCACAGAGGTCTTGTGTTCAGCGATAATGTCCTGTGATAGGCACTGGCAATATTCTTGTTGCCAACAAATTAATTTTCCTACTACCTCCTAGTCCTATGTATTTTTGCGGTCTCAGCATGTCAAACATTGCATCCACTTCCATGGATGCCTTCCGCACGCTTGCGCAACAAACAACGTAGAACACTTTCCTTATTCTTGTGAACAACTAGTGCTGATTATTTATCAATGAGGGGTGAGGGAGAGGGTGCATAAGTGCAACACAAGTGCCTTCATCAACTGAATAATTGTTGTACAAATCAATGTTGACGGCTAGATGATGGCCGTTGGATTAATTTAAAGTAGTATAGTCTCTTCTTCTTTTATTACAGATGAAAGCAGCAGAGTTGTATTAACTAAACTCTCCGTATTTTTCACATTTGAAGTTTCGGTCTTTTTTATATGTCCAATTATGTGTTTTTGTTAAGCTTATGCTAGCTTTGTGATTTTAGTTACTTTTCTTAAGTTTCATTCACTTCTCTAAACTTCTAGTCACCCTTTTATTGTCACTTCATTAGTTTTGCATTTGTTACTAATACATTTTTCTTTTTGAGGAATTGCAACTTTCAAGATTTTTTGTCTACTTTTTCCTGCAGTTGCACCAAAGTTTGGTACGTGCTCAAAGGGCCTCATAGTAGTGATCAAAATAGGCAAGTCATCAAGAGAACGCTCCTGGGGGTCACACCTACAGCTTAATGATATTTTTCTTTTTAACTGGGCTAACTACTTCTCCATTAAAAGAATAACAAAGAGACATAGTACTGAGATTGTAGGAGATGAGTATTAAGGGAAAGCAAGTTCAAGCACTACCAGGAAACCCACTGCTAAAGGTCATCAGCAAAATTTCCTCAAACCTTAAGCTTAATAACAATATCAGATGAGATACTAGGGCATACTCAAACATACTCAAAGTAGCGATCAACTAACTATAGACCTGCAGTTCACAGTTCGTCAACCAGCATCTCCTGCATTAATTGTAATCCAAAACCCATCATTGTTGTGACAGTTCTTCCTGTTGTTCACAAATTAAGTTCCTTGTTACCTCCTACTCCTATGTATTCTTGTGTCTCAACATGTCAAACCTTGCATTAATTTTCATCGATATCTTCCCCATGCTTGCCCTAGCATAGCAGGCAACATAGAATAATTTCTTCTTCTTATGGATTCTATAGCACTAGATGTGTCGATTATTTATCAGCTGGGGCATGAGCGAGAGTGTTCATAAATGCAACATATGTGCCTTCACCCAACTGCATAAATGTCGTACACATGCAATGATGTAGTACAAAAAATTAACCCTTATTCACTATATCGTAGATGATGGTTGATTGATGAATTTAAAGCAACACGGACTTGTATTAACTAGATTCTCATTACTTTAAAAGTAGTACTAAATTACATGCACCGTTTTGATTTTTCAATCTTTTTGTGTGTTCAATTGGGTTTCAGTCACCTTTGGTGATTTCAATTACTTTTGTAAGTTGATGTCCTTTGTAGAATTTTCAGCCACCATTTTCTGGTTACTTTGCTAGTCATGTATTTGTTCCAATTACCTTTTTCTTTTTGTGCAATTGCTCCTTGTCCTCGCTGTAATTACACTTGCACTCATTTTTGGCATTTGTTTTTGTTTTATTTTTGTTGCAATTGCACCATAATTATTGTGCGCAGTTGAACCTTTAGTTGATGCAATTGCATATTTCTTCTTCATGAAATTGCACTTTAAATGATGGGGCATACCAGTGATACTGCGTTATGATGGTCCCTGGAAAAATTCACAATTTCAATCAACACGAATAATTGTAGTTGTTCATGCTTAGATTCTCTTAACATACAATGAATTTAAGTTTAAAGGTTTTGAATTTGTGCATCAAACTATTAATAAATGAAATACATGCACAGAAACAAAGGAAACAAGTCGCTCTTGTCATAAAGCCACACTTATACATCAGTATCTCACCTGACACAGTTTTGGTGTATTTATGTGTTCTTGTCATTCCAACATGTAAAAAAATTGCAATTCCAATCGATGCTTGTGTAATTAAGCAACACAGGTGGTAATCTATTACCTTACGACTTTGTTTTTTTTCTAAACTTTGCATTGTTGGAAGTACCGACAATATATTTATCAACCCAAAGACAAGGACGTCGAGCATACGTGAAACATAGCAACTGAATCACCATTATACAATGTCGATGAATGATGATTTCCTTTAGCACGATGAATGTAAAATGAATAAAATGGCTCTAGGTTATCAGGTAGAACAAACAGTTCATTTTTTGGAGAGGATTCAACATTTTTTCCTTTCTAAAATGCCACCAAGAGTAAATTAGAGCCGCAATCTGGACAAAACATTTTTGCCACTTTAACTTGCTCTCCTCGGAATAGTCTCACTACTACTATTAGAAAAAGGGATCCTCATATATGGACCTTTTCCAAAAAAACATTACTATATTTCCAGGGATGTAGAGTAGATATATGCAAAAATGGTGAGCGTATCATAATTAGTGATTGCCTAATTACACGGGCTAATCTCCACAATGGGGGTGATCCATACAAGGAAAGTCTATCAATTGAGACCATATCATCACCACTGTACTAATGTGTGTGTCCTTCCAGCAAATTGTGTACGCGCGTACATGGCAGTTGTTGGCCGCTCCAGTGAGAGTGATAAAGACAGCAGGTTGTCGTTCACCCACTATGCTATTCTACTTTACAATTATATCACCATTGTGGTGTAGCTACATCTCACACTGATGAATTGATGACACCTGCCAAATTTTGTATAGGCAGCAAACACCAATTTTCCGTTACCTCCTACTGACTTAACTGGTAAAAACTTGCACAAATTTCCATGGATGTCTTTCATGTGCTTGCATAGCTAGTAAAAGCCTACAATTTTCTTCTTCTGAACTCTGCAACGCTGGAAGTTTAGTCTATTTATCATCCATAGATGATATTCTGGTTGCATAAGTGAAGGAAATATGCCCTAGAGGCAATAATAAAGTTATTATATATTTCCTCATATCATGATAAATGTTTATTATTCATGCTAGAATTGTATTAACCGGAAACATAATACATGTGTGAATACATAGACAAACAGAGTGTCACTAGTATGCCTCTACTTGACTAGCTTGTTAATCAAAGATGGTTATGTTTCCTAACCATGGACAAGGAGTTGTTGTTTGATTAACAAGATCACATCATTAGTTGAATGATCTGATTGACATGACCCATTCCGTTAGCTTAGCACACGATCGTTTAGTATGTTGCTATTGCTTCCTTCATGACTTATACATGTTCCTATGACTATGAGATTATGCAACTCCGCTTACGGAGGAACACTTTGGTACTACCAAACGTCACAACGTGAATCGGGTGATTATAAAGGAGTACT
>JAHHZJ010004052.1:0-40466 GCA_021437245.1 Aegilops speltoides | reverse complement strand
TATATTGAGCATCAAGATCTATAGAGATAGTTCAAGACGCTTGATAAGTTTTTTTCAATGAGTACATACTTTGACAAGATTTTGAAGTAGTTCAAAATGGAACAGTCAAAGAAGGAGTTCTTTCCTGTGTTGCAAGGTGTGAAGTTGAGTAAGACTCAAGACCCACCATGGCGTAAAATAGAAAGAGAATGAAAAGTCATTCCCTATGCCTCACCATAGGTTCTATAAAAGTATACCATGCTATGGACCACCTATTGTATACTCTTCCCCGGTTTGGCAAGGAGTACAATAGTGATCTAGGAGTAGATCATCGACAATGGGTCAAAATTATCCTTAGTGGAATAAGGATATGTTTCGATTATGGAAGTGAAAAAGGTTCGTCAGAAGGGTTACGCCGATGCAAGTTTTGACACCGATCCGATGACTCTAAGTCTCGATCTAGATACATATTGAAAGTGGAGCAATTAGCTAGAGTAGCCAGCCGCAAGAGCATTGTAGACATAGAAAAATTGCAAAATACATAACGGATCTCGAATGTGAAAGACCCGCTGACTAAGACTCTCTCACAAGCAAAACATGATCACACCTTAGTACTTTTTGGGTGTTAATCACATAGCGATGTGAACTAGATTATCAATCTAGTAAACCCTTTGGGAGTTGGTCACATGGTGATGTGAACTATGGGTGTTAATCACATGATGATGTGAACTATCGATTTTAATCACATGGTGATGTGATCTAGATTATTGACTCTAGTGCAAGTGGGAGATCAAGGAAATATGCCCTAGAGGCAATAATAAAGTTATTATTTATTTCTTATATCATGATAAATGTTTATTATTCATGCTAGAATTGTATTAACCGAAACATAATACATGTGTGAATATATAGACAAACAGAGTGTCACTAGTATGCCTCTACTGACTAACTTGTTAATCAAGATGGTTATGTTTCCTAACCATGGACAAAGAGTTGTCATTTGATTAACAAGGTCACATCATTAGTTGAATGATCCGATTGACATGACCCATTCCATTAGCTTAGCAATCTTGATCGCTTAGTATGTTGCTATTGCTTTTATCCATGACTTATACATGTTCCTATAACTATGAGATTATGCAACTCCTGCTTGCCGGAGGAACACTTTGGTACTACCAAACGCCACAACGAATCGGGTGATTATAAAGGAGTACTACAGTGTCTCCAAAGGCAGATGTTGGGTTGGTGTATTTCGAGATTAGGATTTGTCACTCCGATTGTCGGAGAGGTATCTCTAGGCCCTCTCGGTAATGCACATCACTTAAGCCTTGCAAGCATTACAACTAATGAGTTAGTTAAGTAGATGATGTATTACGGAACGAGTAAAGAGACTTGCCGGTAACGAGATTGAACTAGGTATTGATACCGACGATCGAATCTCGCAAGTAACATACCGATGACAAAGGGAACAACGATGTTGTTATGCGGTCTCGACCGATAAAGATCTTCGAGAATATGTAGGAGCCAATATGGGCATCCAGGTCCCGCTATTGGTTATTGACCGGAGACGGTCTCGCCATGTCTACATTGTTCTCGAACCGTAGGGTCCGCACGCTTAAGGTTTCATGATGCTTATATTATGAGTTTATGAGTTTTGATGTACCGAAGGAGTTCGGAGTCCCGGATGAGATCGACATGACGAGGAGTCTCGAAATGGTCGAGACGAAAGATCGATATATTGACGACTATATTCGAGTTCGGAAAGGTTCCGAGTCATTCGGTATTTTTCGGAGTACCGAGAGTTACGGAATTGCCGGGAGTATATGGGCCTTATTGGGCCATACGGGAATAGAGGAAAGAGGCCAAAGGAAGAAGGGCGAGCCCCTCTAGTCCGAATTGGACAGGTGCAGCCCCTTCCTTCCTCCTCCCCTCTTCCTTCTCTCCTACTCCAACAAGGAAGGGGAGTCCTACTCCCTGCAGAGAGGAGGATTCCTCCCGGCGCGCCTCCGCCGTCCAACCCTCCCCCTGCTCCTCTATATACGGGCAGGGGGCACCTCTAGGCACAAGACACAAGTTTGATCTACGGATCGCCTTAGCCGCAGCGGCTGCCCCTTCCACCATATTCCACTCGGTCATATCGTCAAGCTTAGGCGAAGGCTCGCGCACGTAGAACATCAAGATCGCCACCACGCCGTCAGGCCGACGAACTCCCCGACACTCGGCCGGATCGAGTACGAGGGACGCCATCGAGCTGCACGCGTGTCAAGAACTCGGGGCGCCGGAGTAACGGCGCCGGATCGGTCGGATCGCGAGGAGAACGTGACGACTACTTCCTCTACGCCAGATTGCTTCCGCTCGGCTACGAGGGCACGAGACAACACTCTCCTCTCGCTGCTATGCATCACCATGATCTTGCGCAGCGAGGGAAATTTTTGAAATTACTACGCTCCCCAACAAAGGGCATCCGAGCCTAGGTTTTATGGTTTGATGTTTTGCACGAGTAGAACACAAAACGAAAAATATTGGTCTAAAAGCTAGGAAAGACCGGTAGAAAATCAAAACGTAAAAAATCCGAAAAACTGTTTAAAAGCCGAAAACGCGCATGTAAAAATAAAAAACAAAATTTGAAGGAAATACGCAGAAGCCATACTACTACCATGAACGATGAGCTACGCCGCCAAGGCTGATCGTCATGGCGCCTCCCAAGGTTCGCTTTAGTTAGTTGTCCGGTTTTACATTAGTTTTTCCCCACCTCTCGCGATTGGGCCTCGCGTAGGTGCTTGGTATTTGTGGGCCGCTATCGAAGACTTTGTCGCCAATCTGAAAAACAATTGTCTCAAAAAAAAATCTAAAAAACAAAAGACTTTGTCGCCATCGCCTAGGGGGTTCCCGGCGGCAACGTGGTGAGGCGCCGACGACATTGACCACGATAGGGGTGAGGCGCGACGACGACGACGGTTCGCTCCTGACCTCGAGGGCGACTCGCTCATGACCGCGACGACGACGTTGACCGGCAGTCCTGACCGCGACGGCGACTCGCTCCTCCAAGCGGCCTCCTCTGCTCCACCAAGGTATCCTCCCTCCTCCTCTGCTTCCCGGTCCTCGTCCCTTTCCCGGTCAACCAGCGGCCCGAACCCTAACAGCCATTGTCGAAGTTTCAGAAAGAAAAATCAGCTTCGTAAGGCGTAGCTGTAGCTGTTCGCCCCTGTGTTCTCTGTGCTAATTTAGCTTTGATTTCTGTGGTATACATTGCTCGCTCTCCCTTATTACGAGAGTCGGGCCTTGTTGTTTGTTCCCGTTGTTCTTTTGCTGCTAGCTGAAAGAATTGGGGGAGAAAGTAGGAGAAGAGTTGGTTGGCGTTCCTTGTGCATGTTCTTATATAAGTATATAGGCTACTTTCATATTCACCTATTTCAAATGCAAAGCAACCAGTGGGCGCAGCGCCGTGCTGCGCGCTCCGGTGGGCGTCCAGGTCGCGAGGCCGTGCCATCGGCGCACGGATCCGTGCTGGCATGCGGGGTTGTCTCTGGGTTGCATCCCGGCGGAGCCGCCGTCCCCTGCGGTGGTCGGCTGGACGGGGTGGTGCCTGCGCCGTGGAGTTGGTGGTGGTGCGGTGCGGTGCGCCTGATCCCAGATGCGCTGGGCAGGCTGGATCCTCTCGAATCTGCCATCGGGCGTGGCGCCGAGTCGTGGGGGCTGCGGGCGAGGTGGTATCGAGCGCCGGCCGGCCGCCCAGATCCGACAAAGGTCGCAGCTTGCCGAGGTTCCCGCCCCGATCTGCCCATCTTCGAGGAGGTCGGTTGCGGATGCTGCCAGCCGCTTGGCTTGCGCTACCGCGTGTTGGTGGATGTGTGCTTGCTTCGCTTGGGGCTGCCGGTCGTGATGGCGACGCCCGGGACCGCCTCGGTCCCGTGGCGGCGGTGCTCGAGAGAAATCCCTGCTCACCCTTTGGTGAGCTGACCACGACAGCGCCAACCCGCGTCAGATACCTTCCTAGAGGCGTGGTCTCCGAGCTCTTCCGCTGCGGATCCGCTTCGGCGTGGTTCAGCCTCTTGCCGTAGGGATGTGCTCAAACTCCGGTGAGAACCTTGCATCGACTATGTCGATGTCAGCGCAGCGCGCCTATGGACGCCGCCTTCCTCGCAGAGGTGCCGCCAGGAGCTCCAAGACCTACGGCACTTGCTTTGTGGTCTCCGGTGAAAACTCGAGATCCGCTCGCCGAATCGGATGATGGTGTTGTGTCTTCGACAACACTACCTCCTTCGAGGCGCCATCTGGAGGCCCAACGACGGCCCGGCTGTCAGGCGTGGTGGTGGGTGGTGTGGCCAGCTTTAGGGCCGACGGTGTGTGTTTTCTTCATGTGTTTCTCTTCGCTGTCCTTCGCGTGGTCTCCGCCCCGTTGTTGCATGCTCAAGACCTCCCATGGTTGCCATTGTGCGCGGCAAGCTTCGCTCTTGGTGTTGTCTTGGTTCACCTTGCTCAAATGACGACGCAATGATGCCTCCCAACCTCGCTAATCGCTTTGACCGCCGTGGTGGATCTCCACCAAGGTTCGTGTTAAGGTTTGGCACTCTGATTATGGTTGATCCTCGCCAGCCGGGCTCGGTATGCACGCCAAAAGGTGCGTTAGGTTGTTTGCAGAGTCTTGGTATTGTGATCCTCGACAAAGACCCCACATCTACTTGTGTCTCTCGTGGTATTGGTCTTTTGCTGCTAGCTAGGTTGATGTCATGCCTTCTCCGGGTGGCAATTTTTTCTCATCTTCAGAACCTTGTTACCTGACGGTTTTCGCCCGGTTTCCCTCATAAACGGGGTCAACTTGTTTAGGTTTTTGATCCGGTTTTCCTTATAAACTGGATCAGCCAAAGCTTAAGGGGTGACTCTTGGCTTTGGCAGCTTTTTGAGCAATATATTCAGGTGGGGATTCTCTCCCCCCCGGTGACCGTTCAAAAAAATAAATGCAAAACGACGGGATTGGATTAAAAAAGCTGGTTTTCTTGCTCCTGGCTCCTGCTTGTTTGCCATAGATGATTAAGAAAGGAAGTTCAGGGTTGAAAACATTAGTTTCAAATGTTATGCTGGCTTCCATTTTTTTTGGGGGGAAAAGAAGGCTTGAGCCGAAATTTGAGCAATGCTTGAATCATGCACATTTCTCACGAAATCAGGGAAGACTTGCCGTATTACCTTCTTTGTTGCCCCATTGCACATACTTGTAGCTGTAGCTGTTAAAGTTCAGTTTCGTCAGTTGCACTCATCGTGGGATTTTTTCAGTTAGTGAAATAAGCCAAGCTGCGACTTGGTCCTAGTTTGTTAGTGTAGCCCACCGCTTTTATCGTGTGATGGCATGACACTAAAATGATAATGGCGACGAAGTAGGGTAGTGAGCGAAATAGGAATAAGAATTATAGAAAAGCTGTAAGTTGAACACAGCACCAAAACATCGAGTCTCCTGTTCGTTGTTTTCAACCGAGTTTGAGCTGGAGCTGACACCTGCCTCCTTCCTCTTGTATAGTATGTTCACCTAGCAGCTTGCTAGCAATCTAGCAGCAGCAGCAAAGTCTATGGGATGGTGAAATGACATGACTGATCCATTGAATAACAGCAGCAGCAGCTTGCCAAAAATCCATGGAATAACAAATAAACAAACTGTTAAACAAATAAACCCAGTTAGCAGCAGCTTGCTAACTGTTTATTGGGTCTTCCTCTGAAACAAAAAACAAGCCAGAAAACAAACATATTCACTACATTCTATATACACATGGTCTCATCTTTCGAGTTATACTGCTGGTCCTGGTATTCCAGTCCCCCCTTCGTACAGTATAACTTGTCACAAGTGCCAAAAGTGAGACGCGATAATTTGTGTGGCGTGGTGGTCAGGGCGTGCTCGCACGGCGACTGTTGCAGACCCAGTTTCGATTCCTTGGGGCCGCTTGATTTTTTCGTTTGTTTTATTTCTTTAACGGTCGAATCCTATATATAAGTTGATTCCCACTATCCTATTTATCTCAACATGCACGCACACATGCCACTACGAGCATGAGAGAAAAAAAAATCATTATTAGTTAACCTCATGCACACCTTTCAACTCACCACACATGCCACCTCATCAAAAGTCCACTCAACATGCATAATTTTTTTTCTATTACGTTGTACCACCTATATTCAAAATATTTCCTGACTACACAATAATCAAATACAATATATAATATTTTTTTCAGCTTTAGTTCATATATTAGTAATTCAACGATGAAATTTGCATACAATCACCCGCAAAAAAAATCTTCATACAATCAAATCGCTAAAATATATTGCAATCAATTCACGCAGCAATGCGTGAGGTATTCTCTAGTAATATAAAGACGTAGTCTCCATTTTGAACAAAGGACAGTGGCTAGTGTAGTGGCAGAGTCCATGAAGCGGATTTGTAGCACTCAGTGCTCCACACCTCTATAATAATATTAAATTCAAAAGAGTATAGAGAAATTTGAAAACAAACTGGATTTTGGAATATGAAACCTGTGTTTCCGATCTACTCCCTTCAAAGATTTACTGCAGGAATTATGAAAAATACCAGGAAACACATTCGTGGCAAAAAGACAAAAAATTTCTATGTATAGAAAAAATTGTTTGATGGATTTTGTACGGATAGTATTTATTTCGCCACGGATATGTTTTCTGGTATTTTTCACGAAACTTCACACGGGAGTAGATTGGGAACCCGGGTTTCATATCCCGAGATTCAGATTTTTTTTGAATTTTCTTTGTATTTCTACGTTTTATATTCTTATAGGGGTGTGGAGCACCCATGAGCTCCTGTGTATTTTCCGAGAACCCGCGTGCTTTAAACGTGAAGTCGCCGGATCGTTTTTCTAAAACTTTCGCAGGGCATTTGCGTGATTAAGTATCATCTGGTGGGCTCTTCTGCAATAACATAGGTCATGTCAGCCTCGATAAGTAATGCACACGGTCGATACACCGTCAATACGTATTTATATGGCTGTCACAAAGTTTGACTTTACTGATGTTTTTGGTATGTTTTTATTTCCAAATATGTGATCGCGCGCGGAGGGTAAACTCAGACTTATTGATTGTTCATGTTGTTGAGTAAATAGGCAATTTCTCGATTAAATTAATCCACGAGTAAATCACTAGCATGGCATTGACTAAGTTGATGACGTACTTGATGGATTCATGTACCTAGGGTAGGGTCATAGGCCTGACCTAAACGTCCTACCCAAGGGTACTCACAGAAGAGATCATCTTCCAGTCGACCAAAGAAGAATTCACTCGACCAGACTGGAAGCACTCGACCATGGAAGACCCGCCGACCATGAAGACTCACTCACCACCGTAAGGTCGAGGACACTCCGCAAAGGCAACGGTTTATTATTGAATAGACTTAATGATAGTTAAGACATTTTATGAGGGCGCACAAGAACCCCCTAGCTTAATGTACTTTAATCCTCCATTATGTGGGCTGGCCGGGTCCCGCGACTCTATATAAGCCACCCCCTCCACAGTAGAAGGGTTCAGATTCCTGTAATACTCATACTCATAATCCACTCGACCGCCTCAGGCTCCGAGACGTAGGGCTGTTACTTCCTCCGAGAAGGGCCTCAACTCAGACATCCCTTGTCACCACAATCGCCCATAGCTAGGACATCGCCTCCTTAACTCTACCCCTACTTCTACCGCCGACTTAGAACCACGACAGCTTGGCGCCCACCGTGGGCTGGTGTTTTAGCGATTTGTGGAGGAGTTGTCAGATTCGAGTACCTTCATCATGATGACTTCGAGTTTTAAAAGGGACACGAGATCCGCCTCTGCTTTCACTTTCATCGCCGACGACCAAGATGGTTCCGTGGAGGCCCTCTTGACATCGAGGCGCCCGTCTGCTGGGCGACGACTTCGCGGCATGTGTTCGTGGCGCTTTGTCATGCGGCAACCGCCGACCAGATCGGTCGACTCTTTATCTGTCGCTCACCGTCTCCCACCAGCGCAAGCGCCTGTAGGTCGAGGCTTCAGCGGTGGTGAAGCACGCGGTGGCTCGCTGACAGCCACCGCCTGTTGCGCTATTGAGCCCGACGAATCCCTCTACTACCTGCTCAACTGGCCGACCGGTCTCAGAGATCGTGATCCGAGTGTGATAGCAAGGATCCAAATGGCGGAGGTCCTCATGGTCGACGGCCCTCACAGCCCCTCCCTGCCGCCACGGCGCCGGGCGGCCGGGAGGTGACCCTGCAAGAACACGAGGAGTACCAGCCCGAGACACTCGACTCTCTGCAGAGAGAAGAGCTCATCAGAGGAACATGGATGCACTACATACTCCTATCGCCGGAGAGACCCCGAGGCTCGTGGCCTTGAGGAAGCACGCCATTAATGGGGATGAACGCCGCTTAGAGAATCTTCAACGAGCACTCGATTTAACGGCGCTGCAACGACTTCGATCCAATGACGCCGGCTTTTCCCGCCGACTCGTATACCGCACGCTTATTCAGAATTTAGCAACCGCAACTCAGATAGCGTAGTCTATTCAGCCGCCCCACCGGAAGTCGGAAGAGGCTTGCAGCAGATCGTAGATTTACTCGAGCGGCAGTAATCGTAACTCAGCCGTGTCGCAGCCGCAAGAACAGATTCACAGCCGATCCGCCGCGAACATCAGATACCGCTCACAGTTTCAGACGCCTCCGCGGGGGAAGGGCGCGATAACCGGCGAGAGCAGCTCGGAGACCGCTCGACCGAGATGACAGCGCCGAATGCCCTTTTCCTCCGAGGGAAGGGTCAGACGCCTCGGGCGCCGATGATGCATTTACGCTTCAAGATAGGGCGGAGAGTTCCAATGACCCCAGAGAACTGTGTTTTGATGCGCGATCC
The DNA here is from genome assembly GCA_021437245.1 of Aegilops speltoides. Classification (NCBI taxonomy): domain Eukaryota; kingdom Viridiplantae; phylum Streptophyta; class Magnoliopsida; order Poales; family Poaceae; genus Aegilops; species Aegilops speltoides. The sequence continues at coordinate 31,613 of JAHHZJ010004052.1, read as the reverse complement.
ATTATCGCAAGGCTTGGTCGACCGAACAGAGCTCATCGAGGAGGACCCGAGAGATGCACCCACCAGCAGCCGAAAGTGCACGCTCGTCCGGAGTGTTTTAGCAGGCTATCAGAGCCGCAGTGATCCCCCACTTTCAGATTGGCAACAGGAGTCAAGAAGTTCACTGGGGAATCTAAGCCCAAACCTGGCTCGAGGATTACCGAGTGGCTGTTCAGATTGGTGGGAATGATGAGGTGGCCATGAAACATTTGCCCCTCATGTTGGAAGGTTCAGCCAGAGCATGGCTGAGCCAATTACCTCACAAAGAAGATATATACTTGGGAGGATTTGTCCCGAGTGTTCGCCAGACTTTTGAAGGGACTTGCAAGTTAATCGCTGGTTTGACAGAGCTGGAAGTTTGTGTGCGTAAGACCAACGAAACTCTCCGAGAGTACATTCAGAGGTGGATTACCTTACACAACACCGTGGAAAATGTGTCCGACCATCAGCGCTTTATGCCTTCAAGGACGCAAGCCAAAAACAGAGAATTGAGTCTCAAGTTCGGTCGAACCGGGACATGACCTCGAGTCGAATGATGGAGATTGCTAGCAAATATGCTAACGGCGAAGAAGAAGACCGACCAAGTGGCAAGTACAAGCCGAGCCACGGAGAAGGGCACCGAGTCGGAAGCAAACGCAAAGCCGAGCCAAGAGCTCTCGGAGAGGCCCCGCCGCCACTGTGGGAAGTTCAAGGGGAAACCTAAAGGATCCTCGAATCCAAAGAAAGTGAAAGATAAGGAAGGAAACGACGGATGGATATGCCATGCCATATTCACACGAAGAAAGATGAAGAGGGCAATATTATTTACCCGGCACACCACTGCCAAAGGTCGACTCCTCGATCCAAAGAAGCCAGGCAAACAGCCTAAGGACAAGGAGAAGGAGCCGACAAGGCCGGAGACAAAGAGGACAAAGGAGGAGGAATACCGATGTCAACTCCACTGATGATCTTCATGATGTGGAAAGCAAAAGTCGATCGAAAGTCATCAATCGGAGGTGAATATGGTTGCCCCGCTAAGCCAAGTTATGTGAAGTGGTCCTGCACACTCCATCACATTCGACTAACTGATCACCCGACTCACATTGCCACCCCGGGCGGCAAGCGTTAGTGGTCGATCCAATTGTCGAAGGCACTCGATCGACAAAAGTGCTGGCGGATGGTGGCAGTGGGCTGAATTTGTTGTATGCGATACATTGAAAGGGATGGGCATTCCGATGTCCCGATTGAGCGCCAAAGAATATGAGTTTCCACGGGTCATACCAGGAAGAAGGCCAACTCACTCGCCAAATAGCCCCGGACGTGGTTTTTGGCGATTCCAAACACTTCCGCAAAGAAAAGTCGACCTTTGAGGTTGTGGATTTTCAGAGTGCATACCATGCCATTTTGGGAGGCCCGCCACGCATCGCATTCATGGCCCGACCATGCTACGGTACCTCAAACCGAAGATGCCAGACCCAAGGGAGTGATCACCGCCACCGGGATCGGAAGAAGGCGGAAGAGTGCTTTCGTAAGGGTTTCAAAGATTGCCGACTCCCAAGTGTCGCAGCTGAATTCGACGAGTATATGCAAAACGCAGATCCGAGTGATTTGCTACGATCTAAGAAGCCAGCCATTGAATCTGCATTCAAGTCGTCTGGTGAAACGGCCTGTCCATATTCATCCGACCGACCCCAATGCGTTCACCCACATATCCACAACACTCGACCAAATAGGAAGAAGCGCCATCCAGCCCTCCGTGAGAATCGACATCTTTGCATGGAAGCCACCGACATGCCGTGTTCCTGTGGAATCGGCCGAGCATCGCCGAGTCGATAAATCAGCAAAACCAATAAAGAGCATCCGCGACGGTCCGCCGCCCGTAAGAGAAAGGCTATTGGGGAAGAAGTGGCTCGACCGCTGACAGCAGGATTCATCCGAGAGATTTACCACCCGAGTGGCTCGCTAATGTTGTCATGGTCCCCAAGAAGGATGACTCACCCGCATGTGCATTGATTTTACACATTAATCGGGCCTGCCTGGCGATCATTTTTCTCCCCGATCGATCAAATTGTCGACTCGACCGCGGATGAGAGGTTGTCTTTCTAGATGCGTATTCCGGTATCATCGATCCGCCTCAGATGGACCCGACGAAATAAAACAGCTTTCATCACTCCATTCGGTGCTTCGCTATATCACCATGCCATTCGCCTCAAGAATGCCGGAGCCACATTTATGCGAATGATTCGGCGTCTTCACCGATCACCGGAATGTGGAAGCGATATGGATGATATCGCCGTTAAGTCGCGAAAAGTTCCGACCTGCTCGCCGACTCGCCAAACATTTGCCAACCTCCAAGGTACGATATCAAGCTCAATCCGCCCAAGTGCACATTCGAGTTCCCGTGGAAAATTACTCGGTTTTCGCTTCCAACGAGGAATCGACGCTAACCTGCAGAAGATCGCACTATTCTCCGAATGAAACGCCTGCGCGAAAGTGCACGACGCCCGTAAGCTTATCGATGCTTGGCCGCTTAAGTCGATTCATCTCACGACTCGTGAAAAGGCATTACCTCTTTACCGATCGATGAAGAAGGCCGACAGTTCGAGGGACTCCTAAGTCGATGCAGCGCTTGCCGAGCTAAAAGCTCGCTCTCCACCCAGCCGGTGCTTGCTGCTCCAATCAGCAAAGAGCCTCGTTGTTTTACATCGCAGCCATCGGACAAGTTGTCGGGCCTGCGGCTTACGGTCGAGCGGAAGAGGAAGGAAAGGCCTTCAAAGTTCAACGCCGTGTATTATTTGTCCAAGTTTTGACTCCATCCAAGCAGTAGATACCTCATTATCGTAAGCTTGTGTATGGTATATACATGACCACAAAGAAGGTTGCTCATTATTTCTCCGATCATTCTGGCACAAATGCCGCCGACGCACCTTTGTCGAGATCTTGCATAACAGACGCGAACCGGTCGAGTGGCGAAGTGGGCGATTGAACTTCTTCCCTTGATATCAAATTCGAGGCAAAGAAAGCCATTAAGTCCTGTGCTATAGCAGATTTCCTTGCCGAGTGGATTGAACAAAGAACCGACTGAAGTTCACTTTGAGCATTGGACCATGTTCTTCGACGGCTCCAAGATGCTGAATGGTTCTCGTGTCAGTTGTTCTGTTTCCCTGAGGAGATAAGCTTAAGTATGTGCTCCAGATTCACTTTGATTCCTCCAACAATGAGGCAGAGTATGAGGCCCTCTTATATGGATTATGATGGCCATCTCACTCGGCGCCCGTCACCGATGGTTTATGGCGATTCAGATTTAGTGGTCAATCAAGTGATGAAGGAGGGACGTGAGAAGCCCAATTATGACGGATATCGCAATGCAAAGGAGGAAGCCGAAAAGAAGTTTGAGGGGTTGAACTCCATCACATCCCCCGATCGAAAAATCAGCAAAGCAGATGATCCGCCAAGATAGGGTCCAAGAGGGAAGCCATTCCGAGTGGCGTGTTTTTGGAACATATACACACTCGGCTCACCAAAGAAGATCCTTACACGCAGGAAGCTCCACAACCCAGAGTGCCACGGACTCGACCGGTTGAGGTCCCGCAAGGGTCGACTTGGTCATGGAGGTTTTAGTGGTCACTCCCGATTGGACAATTCCATACATTGCGATATTCTCGAGAAAGGAACTCCCAGAGGATGAGGAAGAGGCTCGCAGATCGCTCACGATCCAAAGCCTTTACCGCTATCAATGGGCGCTTATATAGAGAAAGCCCAACGAGCTCTGACAAAATGCATAACACCAAGAAGGTCGAGTCATACTCAATGATATCCACTGGGACCTGTGGTCACTATGCGCCCTTCTCGACCATTGTAGCCAAAGCATACCGAAAGGGATTTTACCGCCAAGAGCAAATGAGATGGCGAGAGAAATAGTGGACAAGTGCGGCGATGCCGCTTCTACTCCAATATGTCACACAAGCCTCGCTGCCTTTGAAGACCATTCCGCCGTCTCGCCTTTTGCAAGATGGGGTTGACATGATCGTCCTTGCGAACAGGACGGAGCGGTTTCACGATGTAATCGGTAGCAATGACAAGTTCACTAAGTGGATTGAGGCTGTTTATCAAAAACTTGACGCTGGTATCGCTGTTTCCTTCATCGTAAAGTTGACGCTCAGATATGGAGTCCCGCATAAGATTATCACGACAATGGGTCGAATTTTGACTCGAAGAATTCAAGGGTTTCGCGAACTCCCAAGGCATACGAAGTCGACCACGCTTCAGCTTGCCCATCCACAATGAATGGACAGCGTAACGAGCTAATGGATTGATCCTCAAAGGTCCGAAGCCCCGCTTGATGCGAGATCTCAAGCATGCGGTTGGTGCTTGGGTCGATTTAACTTCCTTCGCTTTGGGGTTCATGGACCACGCCTAATCGGTCGATCGAGAACTCTTTTTTCCCCGGTCTATGGGCGTAAGCAGCTTTACCGAGTGATCTCCTTCACAATGCTCCACTAATTGAACTTTATAATGAAGCGTGGTTGAGCAAGCGCCACAGATGCAACACCTCCTCGAAGAGGAAAGGGAAATGGCTTTGATCCGCCGACCATTTACCAAAGAAGACTTGCGCCACCAGACGCCTTTAAATGTGAGAGGTCGAGCCTTCCAGAAGGGGATCCGTCCTTCGGTGGATCAGCCAGGCAACATAAGCTTGCTCTCTCCTCGAAGGCCCTTCATCGTAACCAAAGTTCTCCACAATGGGGCATATCGCCTCTACAATGTCGAACACGATATCGATGAGCCCCGAGCTTGAATGCGGATCTGCCTCCTGCTTTACACTTAAAGTTTTTCACTCGAAGAATTGTAATAGTACTTTGTAGCTCACGAGCTTTGAAGCAATAGTGTCATAATTCCTTCATAATTTTTGTCACCTTTACTTTGAGTCAAGTACAATTTTCACCTCCCCAAGGGTGGCTTAGTCGCGAATCCGCTCCGCCTAAGTATTTTATAGAATTTTACCGAGTGGTGTCGACTCCACTGGGGCTTAGCTGCAGCCTGCTCGCCTAAGTATTTTAGAATCCCACCGAGTGGTAAGCCGACTCCACTGGGGCTTAGCTGCAGCCTGCTCGCCTAAGTATTTTGAGAATCCCACCGAGTGGTAAGCCGACTTCCACTGGGGCTTAGCTGCAGCTGCTCGCCAAGTATTTTACAAATCCCACCGAGTGGTGCCGACTTCCACTGGGGCTTAGCTCACAGCTGCTCGCCTAAGTATTTTACAAATCCCACCGAGTGGTGTCGACTTCCACTTGGGGGCTTAGCTGCAGCCTGCTCGCCTAAGTTACTTAAAATCCCACCGAGTGGTAAGCCGACTTCCACTGAGGCTTAGCTGCAGTCCAAGGACTCGCCTAAGTATGAAGTACATTCAAGGAAAGCGAGGTGCAGCCGATCATGACCCTCTTCTCCGAGCTTCGACACAAATACAACGTGTCGATCGCGAATTCTTCTCCGAGCTCGACACAAATACAACGTGGTCGACCGAGAATCCTACCGAGTGGAGAGCAAACCTCCACTGGGGCTTAGCTGCAGCCTGCTCGCCTAAGATAAAAGAAATCCTACCGAGTGGAGAGCAAACCTCCCACTGGGGCTTAGCTGCAGCCCAAAGGCTCGCCTAAGATAAAGAAATCCCACCGAGTGGAGAGCAAACCTCCGACTGGGGCTTAGCTGCAGCCCAAGCTCGCCTAAGATAAAGAAATCCCACCGAGTGGAGAGCAAACCTCCCACTGGGGCTTAGCCGCAGCCCTGCTCGCCTAAGATAAAGAAATCCCACCGAGTGGAGAGCAACCTCCCACTGGAGGCTTAGCTGCAGCCTGTGAGCTCGCTAAGTTATTAAAATCCTACCGAGTGGGAGAGCAAACCTCCCACTGAGGCTTAGCTGCAGCCCAGAGCTCGCCTAAGTTATTAAAATCCCACCGAGTGGTAAGCCGACTTCCACTGGAGGCTTAGCCGCAGCCCAAGGTTCGCCTAAGGAATAAGTCGATCGCAGAAGCTGCCACTGTTAACCCGCAAAGAGCAATTCAAGCCAAGGGCATCATAGGCAAACAGCCAATCCAAATTTAGGTCGACACCTAAAGTAACCGAGAGTGCTCAGCACTAAGCCCGTAAAGTTTTATCGGTTACAACTTCACTCGCATACCGAGGCAAATTTAAGGTCAAGGAAAGTTTTTACCCTCCCGTGGAGGGCGGATGGAGCAACGAACTCGCCAAGATCAATACCGCGGGCGATCCGCTGGCAGCTGCAATGAAAGTCTCCATGAAGGTCCCAAGTCGCGGTTTTTGGTGTTGGCCACTCGAGAGCCGCCACTTATCTTCTCGGCTTCCTTGCAATGGACTCGCGCCAGCATATTGTGGCAACGCTCATACCAAGATCGAGCTGAAGATTTCTTCCACTTGCACTCGGTCAGGATAGATTCGGCCGAGCCACCAATGACTCGAGGTCATTTTGGAGTGTCTCATTGGGCCGAGCGTTGAGTCAATGCGGACGAGCAACCTTTAGTCTTGCAAGATAGTCCACAACAAAGAAATACACGGGACTCCAAATGAAGATGTTCATAGCAGCTTTCATCATTTACCGGGAATTAGCAGGTCGAGGTTCGCTCACCTGGCTGGTTTCTTCTTCAAAGTTGCGCGTAATCTCGCAGAGAAAAATCCCGAATCAGAAAAACAATGAGTGGAAACTTAACAGCTTGGGAGATTTGGTCGAGTGAAGAAAGTTACCTTCGAGCTTAAGGAATAATTCCTTAGCGAGACCACCCAAGAAGCTTTCCACTCATTCCTCTTCCCAGCCGCTTGAGGATCTTCTCGGTCAGTTCTTCTTGTCACCTTCATTCGCCATATCTTGTTAGCAAAGCCGAGCAGCCTTCAGATCGGCGCTTCCTGCTCGAGCTAAGCAACCGAGGCCAATTTTTCATCAAGAAGCTTGATCTTCTCAGATAATTCAAGCTCCTTCTTCCTTTGAGCCTCCTCACCTTGCTCAGAATCGCAGCAAAGTCAAACTTGAAGCAAGTGGAGGAGGACAGAGTCATCAAATCTCACCAAACATACCTTTGGTCTCCTCCTTCGCCTTCGCCGATTCTCTTGCACCAGTTTCAAGTCCAATTCGAGCTGAATGTGCTTCGCCCAATTCAAAGATAGCGTGCCGCAAGATCACAAGATTTCTACAAAGAGACAGCTTCAAAAATATCGAGATAATTCACTCCGAGTGAATGAAGAAGAATTGTGTTTAAGACTACAATAATGCAAGCATCCAACCGTAGTCTCGGATTACACCTGGGTGCACTCAGCGTGCCCCCACCGGTCTTATTCACATATAATGCATCAATGACCAAGAAAGAGCGAATGACCAACACCGCCATTCTTAGTAAGCTTAAGATAGAGTCACCACGACCAACACAAAAAAAAAGTCACCAATGACTAAGAAGCTTTTTCAGATCAGTAATCAATCGCCAAAGCAATGACCACGCCTCGGGATTACACCTGCAGTGCACTCAGCGTGCCCCCACCGGTTTCGAAACACATTCATTCCATTCGTTATCGACGAACATCTATTATGTAAGTTTAAGACCGACCGCCAGCAATGACCTTAGCCTTGGGGATTACACCAGCTGGTGCACTCAGCGTGCCCCGCCAACACAGTAGTTTTTGCCAACACACCTAGTGGGTGATCGCCACGAAATCCGTAAAGAAAAGTTTCGATAGCATATCCTAACAGTAATGTGGTGGTCGATCGACCAACATTGCTCAAGGGCGAGCTGCATCGTAAGTCGCTTGGCTTGCTTCCCGAGCGATCTTCACCGCTTCCATCATGATCCCTCGCCATGGATCGCCTCCTTAGCAGATCGCTTTGGTCCTCCGGACGGGTGTGTGGTGAAGATCGAGGGTTGTCCGCACTCGACGGCGCAGGCCGAAAGACTGGTCACCGCACCGCCAAGGTCACGCAGATGTCGAGTGCCCCTCCCTTCCGCCACGGTGGTCTCGGCGACTCTTGGGTTTCTCTCAAACAGATGCCTTTCGCTTCCTCCTAGCCTTCAAGGTTCTCATCCTCATCATCGCCATCGTGAGAGTGATGATGTTATCGGCCGAGCTTCGTAAAAGAATCGAGTCGTAAATTTTGAGTCAATGACTAAGAACAAGAATTAAGGATATAATACCAAGATTTGAGGTGGCGGCGCCTCCATCTCATGGTCGCCAACTTTAGCTGAAGTTTCGAAGTCGCAGCATTGAAATTCCAAAGAGTCAACGACTAATTCATATATCAATCGAGACAAAATTTGTGTAAAGCAAGAAGACTTAAGCAAAATGTTTACCCCGAGATGGTGGGGATGGACACCTTCATCTTTGGCAGAGGCTTGGTTGTTCGGCGGAACTACCTTCGCTGTTTCGGCGCTTTCTCGCCGGCACCGAGAAGCGGTCCGAGATGCTTGGTCGATCAAGGGGCCGCGACTTTTACCGCTGCTCAGCCAAGGGTCGGCATAAGCTTTGACCGCTTTCCAAGCGGTGGTGCGATTTCCTCCTCCTCGCCCTCGCCGCCCCGCTGCCCTCGCCATCATCATCATCGCTGCCGCCGCCTCCTCGCGCTGCCTCGAATTCCACTCCTCCCGGCTCACCTCCACCGCTTCCCTTCCTCGCCGGAATTTGAGCGCCGCTGGGCATTGAGTATAGCTCGTGAGGGCCTGGAAATATCAAAGCGTAGTTCACCGACTGCCACGTACACACTCGACATACATGCAATGTAAAATAGAACAAGTGTACCTTGTCCGAACATTGTTACGATCAAACGGAGAAATCCTCCGGATCCGCGAGGATTGTCCTTGTTTCCGTGATTGAGGTCAGCCATCTCTCCACTACGGCGCCGCCGACCGCCTCCGGTGGACGCGAAGTTTCATCTTCGTGCCGCAATACAACCACATACAAAGGACTCGAACCAAGGGGCTGGATTCGGCTCAAGGAAAACTTCCAGAGATCCATGCCACCACTCCGCCTCTAACCAGCTGCACCACCCGTCCATCAAGATCTTCACTTCAGCCCTTTCTTCGTGGACGACCTTCGTGAGGAGGGCCTGCTCACTCGACTCATGGTGAATTTCGAGGCCGGTCGACGCGCCAAGGCCGCCTCGCTCCGGCAATAGAACCAGGTCGATCGCCAACCCCTAACCGACTCGGAAAATGCATAGCTGGAAAAGTGCTTTTGTTCTCAATCGACTCCTAAACCACCACACATCCGACCACTTGGGTCTTCTCGTCACTAGGGCTTGCTTTCTTCACACCGAGAGCGACATGTGAAGATGTACTTGAACAAGCCCCAAGGCGGTCGACAGCCCGTGAAGTTCTCGCACATAGATACAAACGCTGCAAGGTATGCGGCGGAGTTTGAGGAAATGGTGGAGCTGAGTTCAAGAAATTCGAAAACCTCGAAGAACACACTCGTGGCAACGAAAAACCTCGGTCGACATGGTGGCTAAAAGCACGACTCACCCTCTTCCGTTGAGGCTGCCATTCCCGCCAGAAGTCTCGCGCGCTAGGAGGAATCAATCCGCTGCTATATATCAAGGAGATCCTTCTCTCGATCGCCGACCGATCCAGCCCTCGACCCAGCCTTTCGCAGCTTGATTCGACGAAGAACCACCGCGACCGTGGATCTCCCTTCGCTTTCTCGCCGCCGACGCTTTCTCCACCACCGACGCTTTCTTCGACGCCCAAAGATCGCCGCCTTCTTTGCCCATACGCCGGCGGAATGCGCAAGGAGAGGGACGGCAAGGAGCAGCAGCGGAGGTGGAGAGCGGAGACGGAGAGAACGGAGGAGAAAGAACAAGGTACTGTACACGAGCCTCCGGGAGTTACATTTATAGCATCCCTCCCGAGTGGATGACATGTGGACCCAAGCGATCCAATCATATCCCGAGCGGCCGATCGCGCGACACGCGGCGGAGAAAGCGGCGCGAAAATCGAGGAGCCCCTCGTTACGCCCCATCCAAGCGCCGCAGCCTGCTCCGCTTGCCGGCTTCCCCAAATTTCAGATCCCGCGAGATCCGCGGACGACGGATCAGTCCGCTGGCGCGTAGATCTCCCGCGATCCGCTACTCAAATATAGCAAAGAAAGTCACTCGATCAAGGACAAGAATGGATCAAGTCGATTGAAGGAAAGTTTCTTGTTACCAACAAAGAAGATCTTGATCCAAGACAACATGTAGCCAGAATGCAAAAGCAATCGGAAACAACGCCAACTCCTCCTTCACTCAAGCCTCAATCCATTCGGGGCTAATGATGGATTCATGTACCTAGGGTAGGGTCATAGGCCTGACCTAAACGCCCTACCCAAGGGTACTCACAGAAGAGATCATCTTCCAATGACCAAAGAAGAATTCACTCGACTCAGACCGAAGCACTCGACCATGGAAGACCCGCCGACCATGAAGACTCACTCACCACCGTAAGGTCGAGGACACTCAGCAAGGCAACGGTTTATTATTGAATAGACTTAATGATAGTTAAGACATTTTATGAGGGCGCACAAGAACCCCCTAGCTTAATGTACTTTAATCCTCCATTATGTGGGCTGGCTGGGTCCCGCGCACTTATATAAGCCACCCCTCCACAGTAGAAGGGTTCAGATTCCTGTAATACTCATACTCATAATCCACTCGACCGCCTCAGTGGCTCCGAGACGAGGGCTGTTACTTCCTCCGAGAAGGGCCTCAACTCGACATCCCTTGTCACCACAATCGCTCCATAGCTAGGACATCGCCTCCTTAACCTACCCTTACTTCTACCGCCGACTTAGAACCACGACAAGATCGACTTTTGATCTAAACATGCACGCATTTAAGCAAACAAGAGACAAAACTACACATACCGCTAGTAATCGCTAATATGAAAATAATCAGAGCGGATAAACGAAGTTATACCTCCAAGAGGCTGATGCAGAGGCCGCGGCTTTGGTGGCAGCAGCGGCGCCCTCGCGGCCTTCTTGTCGGCTTCAGCTTTTCGGCGGCGGCACGGTCGGCGCAGGACATGGTGATGATGAAGGCGACGCGACGAGAGGAGGTAGACGATCGGAAACAAGCAACACGTAGTCGCTGCCCAAAACCTATTCGCCTCACCCCGCAGACAGAACCGTAAGGGCGTGGTTTCGAGATTCGCTTCCCGCCGACCGTGGTACGCGCGGACGGGATGGAGTCACCGGGCAGCCGCAGCAAAGGAACGACGGCGGCGGCGCGTGAGCGTATGTGATCTGTTCGGGCGGCTAGGGTTAGGGACACAACACACTTATATAGACGCAGCCGCTTGGAGAGACGTGGGCTTGACTCCACGCCCGAAGTCCGGTGATGCCCACGATCCGACGCCCTGATCGTGGGCCCCGCCGTCGTAACCTCTCCGTAGTGACTGCAAAATAAGCGCATAGGTGTGAGCTCGGCTCGCTCATTCTCGCAACCATGGCGCGCGCGGGCGCGGGCGCTGCCGTGGCGAGGCGAGGCGTGGCGCGGGCGAGGCGGGCGGCGGAGGAGGAGCGCGCCAGGCCTCTTCTTCTCAAGCTCCAATAGCATGTAGAAGAGCCACCCTTATAAACCACTCCAACTTCTTCCACTAGCATGGTGGGACTAAACTTCCCACCACCTTGTCATGCCACCCACATGGGCCCTTAGAGATCAAATCTGAATTGTCATATGGGCTCTAGGCCCATCTCACATTTCAACAATCCCCATCGATCTCAGGGGCCCACTTTGTCCTTTGTTCCAAACGCTGTTTTGATATACTAGTGTTTCAGTGAAGACCTGTTAAGGTTGAGCTTCACCTAGAGCAAGTGGCTACACTCCTTCACAACTGAATAATGTACAATTTCCGAGAGTATTGAATCTCCAACGGAGTGGGTTAGTAAAGTTACTCTCCCCGCTCACCACCGGGCTTGTTTTCCCAGGTCCTACTTCACGGGATCTCCGATCACATAGGTTGGGTTACCACCATTATAACGCCCTCGATGCGGCTATATCTCCCACGGTCGGGCACGACTTAGAGGCATAACCGCATTGAAAGCAATGTCGCAAGTGAGGTAATCTTCACACAACCCATGTAATACATAAGGAAAGAGATACATAGTTGGCTTACAATCGCCACTTCACACAATTACAGAATAAAGCATTGCATCATCCAGATACAATCAAGGTCCCACCACGGAACCAAAATAAAAGAAAAACCCCAAATGCGGCTAAAAGGTCCTCGATCGACCCCAACCGGGCTCCACTATCGATCAACTAGAACGAAACAACACAAAGGGCAAGATCTTCATCGAGCTCCTCCTTGAGCTTAGATGCGCCACCGCCGCAACATAGGCACCGCAAACTGGTTTTGAAGTATCCGTGAGTCACGAGGACTCAGCAATCTCACACCCGCGAGATCAAGACTATTTAAGCTTATGGGTAAGGTAAAGGCATGAGGTGGAGCTGCAGCAAGTTTACTCAGCATATACGGAGGCTAACATACGCAAATGGGAGCGAGAAGAGAAGGCAAAGCACGGTCGACAAAAGTATGATCAAGAAGTGATCCTATAGCAACTCTCGCCAAGCATAACTCCAACATCAGAGTTCACTTCCTGACCACGGAAAGAGACCATCACGGTAACACACGCGTTGATGTATTTTAATTAAGGTCAACTTCAGGTTTTCTACAACCGACATTAACAAATTCCCATCTGCCACATAACCGCAGCACGGCTCTCGAAAGTTTATACCTCGCAGGGTGTCCCAACTTAGCCCATGACAGTTCTCGCGATCATCGGCGAATAGACCTTCACCCGAGACTCTCCGATCGACTCGAATCCTGCACATCAAGACATTTCGACAATGGTAAAACAAGACCAGCAAAGCCGCCTGATGCGCCGACAATCCCGATAGGAGCTGCACATATCTCGCTCGTGGCAACACCGGATGAGACATCCTACGAGTAAAACCAAACCTCGAGTTGCCCCGAGGGGGCCCCGCATTTACTCGATTCAACCAAAGACTTAGATAAGCACCGCCCGGGGCTAAATAAAGATGACCTCGAGAGAGCGACTCCAAGGGAAAAAGATAGGTGATGGTGAGGCAAATGGTAAAAGTCAAAGTTGGGCCTTGCTGGACAAGTTTTATTCAAAGCGAACTGTCGGGGGTCCCATAAATCACCCGACCGCAGTAAGGGACGCAAAATCCGGGAACATAACACCGGATGACGGAAACTAGGGCGGCAAGAGTGAACAAAACACTGCATAAGGCCGAGCCTTCCACCCTTTACCAAGTATATAGATGCATTAATAATATAAGAGATATTGTGATATCCCAACAAAATCTCGCCCACCATGGAGAAATCTTCAACTTCACCGCAACTAGCAACGCTTATAAGAGGGCCGAGCAAAGCGGTAACATAGCCAAACAACGGTTTGATAGGAAAAGGTGTCAAAGGTTAGGGTTTGACATGGCAATTTGGGAGGCTGACAAGCAAATGATAGGCATCGTAGCATTGGCATAGCAAAAGAGCGAGCAAACTAGCAAGCAAAGATAGAAGTGATTTCGAGGGTATGATCATCTCGCCGCAAGGTTCTCGAGTTGTCAAGACTTGATCCTCGAGATGCTTCTCAACAGGTTCCTCGCTCACGCACTCGCCTCCTGCTCTACCCAAAGCAAGAACACAAGCAACGGAACCACAATCAAACAAGGAACAATGCACAAGCAATATGATGCAATACATGACATGCGATGCGAGAGGTGATATGCAATGCATATGTATGCTCCGAAGGAAAATGATGAACTGGCATCAACTTGGCAAACCAAGTATGCCGCTGAAAGATGGGATGATTTCGGTGAAATCGATATAAAGATCACCGAATCGGATGCACGGTTTGCAAATGACAAGCAAAACAAGAATGATGCAAATCTATGCTTAACAGCCCGATGCTACTTAGCACGCAACACTAAACTATGCTACAGCACCCCAACATAAAAACAAAGCATATGAAAACGAACTACAGGAGATGCTTAACAAAAGAGGAACACTGAGCTACGGCTAAATCACATCATAACATGTTCAAACAAGCATGGAGAAAGTGCTCAAAATATCAGGTTCACAGACTTAGTGAAAATACTAACATACCAGGAATTAACATCAGAAGGCATGTTTAGAGCAAGCAAACAACATGCTACAGGAACTTATAATAGCAAAGCAATGCATGACATGATTCTACTCAAAGCATATATCAATAGTCCCTTACTGACCATAAGCCAAAAAGGACTCTAAGAAATGATGGCACCCATGTAAACATAGCAAGTTTTATTACAGATTTCAGACTTAGTGAAATATCAGGACATGGCAAAAACAGATTCAACATGGCATGTTCGTGAGCTCGATGCACTCACTACAGAGTATCTCATGATAAACTAAGCATACACCCATCAAGAAGACATGGCATATGAGCTATACATGGCAAGAACAACCTCATAGCATACACGGATCAACTACAACAACCTCGTGAAAATTGAATCTCATGCAAACAGTCTGCCAGGAAACATTTTCAAGCAAAAGTAGAGCACGAAAATGACATGCTAGACTACTCCATAAATGCCAACAAAGGCCTGATGGATAGAGCAAATCCATATGTTCAAAACACCCTTACTGATCATGCTCAAAAGGGCATAGATCTCTGTAACAACATGAACATATGGCATAAAAATAACAGCAGGACAAGACTTAGTGAAAATACTAAGTTCCTGAAATCAGCAACATCATCATCCCTACTTTGCATGCTTGTTCTAGTCAACACATAACTCACAAAAATACATGGCAAACACCCTGAAAGATGGCATGGCAATGTTCAACTCACATGTAGGACTCAAATTCATAGGGTGCACACATAAATCATGGCAAAAATGACAAAATAGCTCGAGCTGATAAGATTCTGAAACTAACGATCTGAAGCCCTCTTCCAACAGCATTTCGGGCATCAAGATGAGCTCAAATGCAAATGATGCAATAAAATGAAATGATGTACTCGTTGAGGCGAACAATTTGACATATTATACGCACGAAACGGAGCTACGGATGCGGAGATGTGATGCGATGAAAATGCATGAAAATGACAAAATATGGGACTTGGCAGTTTCGGGGGTCAACCTTAGTGGATGCACGGATTTCGATGCGAGGCGGATCTCGCCGGAATCCCGCCGGAGTTGGACGTGGGGGACGCCGGAGACGCGGGAGAGCTCGCCGGAGGAGGGGGAATCGCCGGATCCGGGCGCGGGGCCACCGGATCCGCCGAGAGGGTTTGGGCGGCCCGGTGGTCGGAGGCGAGCCGCGGCGGGCGGGCGACGCGTAGCTGCTGCCTGGCGAGGCGGCGGCGCCATGGCGCGCGCGCGGCGCTGGAGGCTGGGGCTGGGCGGCGCACCGGCGGGGATGAGGCGCGGCTGGCGACGGGCGGCGGCGGCGGCGCGGATTTGGCGGCGGCGGAAATGAAGCGGCGGCGGAAGGCGCGGGCGCCGGGCGGCGGAGAGCGGACGGGCGGCGCTGAGAGCGGGTCCGCGACTGGGCGGGTGCGCGGCGGCGGGCGCGCCCGCGACGGCGCTGTGGCTGGCGCGAACGGCGCGGGCGGCAAAGCAAAGGGGCGAGGCGAGGCGGCGGCGGAATGGGCGCTGGCCGGGACGGCCTCGGGCCGGCGCGGCGGTGGGAGGCGGTGGCGCGCCACGCGGCAGGAGGCGAGTAGGCTGGGCGGCGGCGCGGCGACGTGGCGCCTTATTGGACGGGCGACGGGCGGATATGTCCGGCGCGACCGGACGTGTCCGGCGGCGCGAGGAGCGGGCTAGGGTTAGATCATGCGAAAATTCGGAGGGATCATATATTTATAGGTAGAGGGAGCTAGGAGAGTCCAAATGAGGAGCGGTTTTAGGCCACGCGATCGTGATCGAACGCATCGAGAGCATGGAGGGAGTTTGTGGGTTTTGGGCCACTTCGAAGGGGTGTTGGGCTGCACAAAAGAAGGGCTTTACTTGCACCTTGCTAACTGTTGAGTACCAAACGACCTCCAAATGGCACGAAACTTGACAGCGGTTCACTGGTGTTATACCAAGGTCGCTGGCAAACCTCGGCCATTCCGAGAAAGTTTAATACCCGCACATGAAAAGAGGGAAGAAGGAACACCGGAGGACATAGGAGTGCCGGATTGCAAAACGGACAACGGGAAAATGCTCTTGACGCATGAGACGTAACACGATGCAAAATGAAATGCACATGATGACATGATATGAAATGCATATGATGACATGGCAAATGCAACACGCAAGCAATTTACATGGCAACGAAGGCGAATAACTGACGGACACCTGGCGCATCGGATCCGGGGTGTTACAACCATGGTAACTCATGTGGGTCTCATACCCATCTCCTCGATGGACTATCTATCACTACACGTGATAGCCCCGTCAGAAGGGATCTCGCCAGATTTTAGCCGATGGACATAGTCCAACGCTATCACTCCGGAGTTTCTTAATTTTCGACAGCTTTTAATCACATTCTTATGTGTTTGTTGACTTCATGTCATCCTTTGAACTCTTCACCTTTGTGATGACAACCGATTATCACAGCTCATAAGGATAGCCGAATCGGTTTATCAACCAAAGGGCAAGTCCATCAAAGATCTCGGCCATCCCGCTTCAACACCGTAAGTGTCTAATGCTCTTAATTCTGCTTCCATTGTCGATCTCGTTAAGATCGCTTGCTTGCAAGACTTCCAGAAACAGCGCCACCTCCAAGAGTAAACATATACCCGCCAGGCCTTCATCTCATCAAAGATCGAGATCCAATTCGCATCACTATACCCTTCAAGTACCAACGGTCTCCGTATAGTGAAGTCCATAATTCATAGTACCTTTCAGATAGCGATAACTCTTTCAACAACATGCCAATGTACATCACCCGTTTGGAACAACCTCGCTCAGCTTTGCTCACAAAGAACGCGATGTCGTGCCTCGCTATGCCGGTAGGTACATCAATGAACCAATGTTTTGAGAATATCTCAATTGATCTTTAGCCATGCCTTTGGACTTTCGAATCAACACGCTTAGGATCATATGTTGTTTGAGATGGTGTGCAATGAATATCCAAAACGACTCAACACCTTCTCAACATAATGGGATTGCGTATGTGATCCCACCCTCATTATCTATTAATAGCTTGATGTTCAAGATAACATCAGCCACACCAAGATCCTTCATCTCAAAGTTTTGAGACAGAAACGACTTAACCTCCTCAATGACTTTGAGGTTGGTTCCAATATCGATGTCATCAACATACAAGCACAAGATAACTCCTTCGCCCCCACCATGGCGATAGTATACACATTTGTCGCCTTCATTAACAACGGCCAACAGATGTCGAGTTGTATTAAACTTATCATGCCATTGCTTAGGTGCTTGCTTCAGCCATATAAAGATTTCAGAACCTACACACCTTTCTTTCCCGACCATCTATCACAAAGCCATCCGGTTGTTGCATGTAGATTTCCACATTTAGCTCTCCATTCAGAAAAGCCATCTTAACATCCATTTGATGGACGAGAAGACCATGTGAGGCCGCCAACGAGAGTAATACTCGAATGGTGGTCAGTCTAGCCACAGGTGAATAAGTGTTGAAGAAATCTTCCTCTTCTTCCTGGTCATAGCCCTTGGCCACAAGCCTAGCCTTGTACTTTTCAATCGTACCATCGGGCCTAAGCTTTTTCTTGAACACCCACTTACATCCCAATGGTTTGCAACATAGGGACGCTCAGTGATCTCCCATGTCCCATTAGCCATGATGGAAACCATCTCGCTACGGACCGCATCCTTCCAAAGAGTCACTTCGAGAGGCATACGCTCAAATAGAAGTGGATTATCATCCACGAGGTACACGAAGAAATCATCACCAAAGGTCTTTGCAGTCCTTTGTCTCTTGCCCCTACCAAGGGTTTCCTCGCCATCCTCCTCGTGATTTTCATCATGTGTTCGCTCATAATATTCCATAGGAATGGCAGTGCTCAGGAGTCTCCTCGATTCCCTGCCTAGAAGTGCTTTCATATCTCTCATGGGAAAAATATCCTCAAAGAATGTAGCATCCTTAGACTCCATAATTGTACCGACCTTCTGGTCAGGTACCACAGATTTCACTACTAGAAATCTATAGCCAACGCTGTTCTTAGCGTAGCCCAAATTAACGCAGTCCACAGTCTTGGGTCCAATCTTACGCTTTTTGGAGATCGGCACACTGACTTTCGCCAAACAGCCCCAAGTACGCAAGTACGAGAGTGTTGTCCTCCTCTTTGCCCATTTGTCATAGGGAGTGATCTCATTATCCTTTGTCGGAACTTTATTCAGGACATGACATGCCGTCAGTATAGCCTCCCCCACCATGCCTTGGATAAACCCGATGTATCTAACATGGCATTAACCAGATCGTTAGAGTACGGTTTTTCCGCTTCGGCAACCCCGCTTGATCGGGAGAATAGGGAGACGCCCTCTCATGAATAATGTCATGTTCCGCATGTATGAATCAAACTCACTGAGAAGTACTTCCACCGCGATCCGACCGGTTTCGCTTAATTTTCTTTTCAAGTTGATTCTCAACTTCGCTTTATAGATTTTAAAGTAGTGTAGAGCCTCATCTTTAGTATTTAACAGATATACAGAGAAATATCTAGTGGAATCATCTATCAATGTCATGAAGTATTTCTTTCCGCTTTAGTCAACACACCATTCATCTCACAAAGATCGAATGTATGAGTTCTAATGGTGCCAAGTGCTCTCCTCCGCTGCCTTGTGAGGCTTGCGAGGTTGCTTAGCTTGCACACATGATAGGCACTTAGAACCTTTGGCTAAAGTGAAACTCGGGATTAAATCCAACTTGGCTAGCCGCATCATAACACCGAAACTAATGTGACAAAGACGTGAATGCCAAACTTCAGATTCATTAACATTCAATGAATAAGGTTCACGACTTTATTACAAAAATCATGAGGAAAGGCGGAACATCCTCCGCCTCATAACCTTTTCCAACAAAGAGTCCATATTTTGTAACAACTAATTTATTAGACTCAAAACCAACTTAAACCCTTCTCTACATAGAAGGGAGCCACTAACGAGGTTCTTCTTGATGGCGGGACATGCTGCACGCTCTTCACCGCACGATCCTTCCCGGTAAACTTCAGATCGACCGTACAACACATTGAATGTAAGCACTCGCCCATTCCCCATCAATACGGACCCATGACCTCGTGACTGTAAGAAGTGAACAATGAAATGTCAAGACACACATGAACACTGCAGACTCAGATCCACCCACCAATCGTTGGGTTGAAACACTGAAAAAACAGTAAATAAATTACCGCACTCCAGATGCACCATTCTCATTGTTGCCCACAATCATGTTGACAGACTTGATTCTCGTCCCCGGCTTGTACTTGTTTGGGCACCCGCTGGCCCAATGTTCAACCGAACCACAAGTAAAGCAGCCCTCGCCCTTCTTGTTCTTTTGAAGGTCTTCTTACCCTTCTTCTTAAAGTCGGTATTGTGTTGGACACCGCTTCTTTCCTTTGGGCTTGTGGAGTTGAAGTTCTTCCGTTCACCATGTTGGCAATGAAGTCCTTCGCCCTTTTTCCGTAAGTAGTCTTTTGCCTCGAATTCTGCTCAACACTCGATGGCCAATGACATCCTCCATAGAGAATTCACGCCTCTGATGTTTCAGAGTGGTGGCAAAATTCCTCCAGGAATTAGGGAGCTTAATTATGCAGCCCGCGACAAACTTGCCCGGTAACTCGCACTTGAGAAGCTCAAGTTCCTTAACAATGCATATTATCTCATGAGCTCGCTCCAAGACAGACGGTTCTCAACCATCTTGTAATCGTGGAACTGCTCTATAATATACATCTCGCCTCGCATCGGGCGGCCCCAACTTAGATTCGAGCGCCCCACAAGTCCTTGGCGACATGCACATGTAAATATGCGCCGACCAGTTTATCTCGATCACGCTAAGCATCGCTCCGAGAAACACAAGGTTGCCTCCTCAACGCCTTCTCCTATTCAGAGCAATCGCTCCTGTGGACACACCGGTGACCCGTAACACGCTCATAGCCGTGAGCCATAAAGGGTCTTTTTCGCCAACGCTTAAAATACGCACTGTAAACTTATCCGGTTTCAATGCAGCGCAAAGCCACTTGCCAAAAAATTCCTACACATAATAGGTTTTGGATTGTTGAGTAAATAGGCAATTTCTCGATTAAATTAATCCACGGTAAATCACTAGCATGGCATTGACTAAGTTGATGACGCATCGACTTTGATCTAAACATGCACGCATTAAGCAAACAAGAGACATATCTACACATACCGCTAGTACTGCTAATATGAAAATAATCAGAGCGGATAAACGAGTTATACCCTCCAAGAGGGCTGCGTAGAGGCCGCGGCTTTGGTGGTAGCAGCGGCGCCCTCGGCGGCCTTCTTGTCGGCTTCAGCTTTCGGCGGCGGCACGGTCGGCGCCGGTGGACATGGTGATGATGAAGGCGACGCGACGAGAGGAGGTAGACGATCGGAAGCGAGCAAAGTCAGTAATCGCTGCCTAAAACCTATTCGCCTCACCCGCACAGAACCGTAAGGGCGTGGTTTCGAGACCTGCTCTCCGCCGATCGTACGCGCGGACAGGATAGTCACCGCCGGCAGCAGCAGCAAAGGAACGACGGCGGGCATGCGCGTGAGCAGATGTGATCTGTTGGTGGCGGCTAGGGTTAGGGGACACAACACACTTATATAGACGCAGCCGCGTGGAGAGACGTGGGCTTGACCCACGTCCGAGTCCGTGACAGCCCACAATCCGACGTTTCAGATCGTGGCCCTACTGTCAGAACCTCTCCGTTAGTGACTAGCAAAAATAAGCGCATAGGTGTGAGCTTGGCTCGGCTCATTCCCGCAACCCGCGGCGCGGCGCGGCGCGTCATGACGAGGCGAGGCAAGGCGTGGCGTGGCGAGGCGGGCGGCGGAGGAGGAGCGTGCGAGGGCCTCTTCTCTTCTCAAGCTCCAATAGCATGTAGAAGAGCCACCCTTATAAACCACTCCAACTTCTCTTCCACTAGCATGGTGGGACTAAACTTCCCACCACCTTGTCATGCCACCTACATGGGCCCTTAGAGATCAAATCTGAAATTGTCATATGGGCTCTAGGCCCATCTCACATTTCAACAATCCCCCACCAGATCTCAGGGGCCCACTTTGTCCTTTGTTCCAAACGCTGTTTTGATATACTAGTGTTTCAAAGAAGACCTAAGGTTGAGCTTCACTCTAGAGCAAGTGGCTACACTCTTCACAACCAACAATGGACTATGCCTTGAATTGTCTGCTTACGAAAGAAGTTTTCACCACATGTCTTACTAGTACTGGGCTGTCAAGGTCGACCCCTCGGTGGAGCATATAAGTCACACTCCGGCCTATTCATGAGCTTACTAGAGATCACCCCAATCTCATAGACCGTGACTAGCAATGGGATCACATAGGTATGTTCCTCCAAAGATTGCTCAGAGGATAACATCTTGCTTATACATATAAGCCTTGAAACACATTAAGACAAGAGTCATCCTTCCATACAGCTTCCGAGAGTATTGCATCTCCAATGGAGTGGGTTAGTAAAGTTACTCTCCTCGCTCACCAACGGCTTGTTTTCCTGTGTCCTACTTCACGGATCTCCGATCACATAGGTTGGGTTACCACCATGGTAACTCATGTGGGTCTCATACCCATCTCCTCGATGCACTATCTATCACTACACGTGATAGCCCTTTCAGAAGGGATCTGCCAGATTCTTAGCCGATGGACATAGTCCAACGCTATCACTCCGGAGTTTCTTAATTTTCTGACCGCTTTTAATCTCATTCTTATGTGTTTGTTGGACTTCATGTTGTCCTTTGAACTCTTCACCTTTGTGATGAAAGTCTGATTATCACAGTTCATAAGGATAGCCGGAACCGGTTTATCAACCAGTGGCAAATCCATCAAAAGATCTCGAAGCCATCCTGCTTCAACACCAGAAGTGTCTAATGCTTTTAATTCTGCTTCCATTGTCGATCTCGTTAAGATCGTTTGCTTGCAAGACTTCCAGGAAACAGCGCCACCTCCAAGAGTAAACATATACCCAGTTGTGGCCTTCATCTCATCAGCATTAGAGATCCAATTCGCATCACTATACCCTGCAAGTACCGATGGGTCTCCGGTATAGTGAAGTCCATAATTCATAGTACCTTTCAGATAGCGCATAACTCTTTCAATAGCATGCCAATGTACATCACCCGGTTTGGAAACAAACCTGCCAGCTTTGCTCACAAAGAACGCGATGTCGCCTCGCTATGCCGCTAGGTACATCGCTGAACCAATGATTTGAGAATATCTCAATTGATCTTTAGCCATGCCTTTGGACTTTCGAATCAACACGCTAGGATCATATGGTGTTTGAGATGGTGTGCAGTCCGAATATCCAAAACGACTCAACACCTTCTCAACATAATGGGATTGCGTATGTGATCCCACCCTCATTATCTATCAAGAGCTTGATGTTCAAGATAACATCAGCCACACCAAGATCCTTCATCTCAAAGTTCGAGACATAAACGACTTAACCTCTTCAATGACTTTGAGGTTGGTTCCAATATCGATGTCATCAACATACAAGCACAAGATAACTCCTTCGCCCCACCATGGCGATAGTACACAAATTTGTCGCCTTCATTAACAACGGTTTAACAGATGTCGAGTTGTATTAAACTTATCATGCCATTGCTTAGTTGCTTGCTTCAGGCCATATAAAGATTTCAGCAACCTACACACCTTTCTTTCCTGACCAACTATCACAAAGCCATCTGTCTGTTGCATGTAGATTTCCTCATTTAGCTCCCCATTCAGGAAAGCCGTCTTAACATCCATTTGATGGACGATAAGACCATGTGAGGCCGCCAACGACAGTAATACTTGAATGGTGGTCAGTCTAGCCACAGGTGAATATGTATCGAAGAAATCTTCCTCTTCTTTCTGGTCATAGCCCTTGGCCACAAGCCTAGCCTTGTACTTTTCAATCGTACCATTGGGCCTAAGCTTTTTCTTGAACACCCACTTACACCCCAATGGTTTGCAACCATAGGGACGCTCAGTGATCTCCCATGAACCGTTAGCCATGATGGAATCCATCTCGCTACGGACCGCATCCTTCCAAAGAGTCACCGGAGAGGCATACGCTTCAAATAGAATTGGGAGTATCATCCACGAGGTACACGAAGAAATCATCACCAAAGGTCTTTGCAGTCCTTTGTCTCTTGCCCCTACCAAGGGTTTCCTCGTCATCCTCCTCAGGATTTTCATCATGTGTTTGTTCATAATATTCCATAGGAATGGCAGGCTCAGGAGTCTCCTTAGATTCCTATCTAGAAGTGCTTTGCATATCTCTCATGGGAAAAATATCCTCAAAGAATGTAGCATCCTTTTACTCCATAATAGTACCGACCTTCTGGTCAGGTACCTCAGATTTCACTACTAGAAATCTATAGCCAACGCTGTTCTTAGCGTAGCCCAAATTAACGCAGTCCACAGTCTTGGGTCCAAGCTTACGCTTTTTGGGGATCGGCACATTGACTTTCGCCAAATAGCCCCAAGTATGCAAGTACGAGAGTGTTGTCCTCCTCTTTGCCCATTTCTCATAGGGTGTGATCTCATTATCCTTTGTCGAAACTTTATTTAGGACATGACATGCCGTCAGTATAGCCTCCCCCACCATGCCTTGGATAAACCCGATGTATCTAACATGGCGCTAACTGATCGCTTAGAGTTTGGTTTTTCCGCCGCAACCCCGCTTGATCGGGAGAATAGGGAGGCGCCCTCTCATGAATAATGCCATGTTCCGCATGTATGAATCAAACTCACTGAGAAGTACTTCCACCGCGATCCTGACCGTTTCATTAATTTTCTTTTCAAGTTGATTCTCAACTTCGCCTTTATAGATTTTAAAGAAGTGTAGAGCCTCATCTTTAGTATTTAATGATATACAGAGCAATATCTAGTGGAATCATCTATCAATGTCATGAAGTATTTCGTTCCGCCTTTAGTCAACACACCATTCATCTCACAAAGATCGAATGTATGAGTTCTAATGGTGCCAAGTGCCTCTCCTCCGCTGCCTTGTGAGGCTTGCAGGTTTCTTAGCTTGCACACATGATAGGCACTTAGAACCTTTGGCTAAAGTGAAACTCGGGATTAAATCCAACTTGGCGAGCCGCGTCAGAACACCAAAACTAATGTGACAAAGACGTGAATGCCACACTTCAGATTCATTAACATTTGAATGAATATGGTTCACGACTTTACTACAAAAATCATGAGGAAAGGCGGAACATCCCTCCGCTTCTCATAACCTTTTCCAACAGAGAGTCCATATTTCATAACAACTAATTTATTAGACTCGAAAACCAACTTAAACCCTTCTCTACATAGAAGGGAGCCACTAACGAGGTTCTTATTGATGGCGGGGACATGCTGCACGTTCTTCAGCTGCACGATCCTTCCCGAAGTAAACTTCAGATCGACCGTGCCAACACCATGAACAGAAGCACTCGCTCCATTCCCCATCAATACGGATGTAATGGCCTGGCTTATTAGGGATGATAGACTACTCATATCAATAAGGAATTCTTTCTTTTCCGGGATCCCATTCGGACAGAACTCCAAAGTTAAGCATGCTCAGCTTGGAGTAATTTTAGGATGGGTGACCGACCGGGAAGTTGCTCCCGGGTGCGCACGAGTGAGGACAAAGTGCGCAGAAAAGACTAGTATTGATCTGTGGGGCCAGCCTAGATCCCGCCAGAGTAACGACCACCGCGGTGTGTCCGGCGCATAAGTTGGTATCGAGCCGACCGCGTTACACGGATGGTTGCGACAGGTGCGCGGTCATGTTGTTCATGATGTTTGTGACCCGTCAGGCACACGGCATGGCACATGTACCGGACTCGATGCACGACGGTTGTGCCAAGAGGAACGTTTCGTGGCCCGACGAGGACGCCGGTTCCTCCGAGTGGGGGTGTATGTAATAGCCTGGCTTATTAGGGATGATAGACTACTCATATCAATAAGGAATTCTTCTTTCCGGGATCCCATTCAATGTAACTCCAAAGTTAAGCGTGCTCAGCTTGGAGTAATTTCAGGATGGGTGACCGACCGAAGTTGTTCCCGCGCGCACGAGTGAGGACAAAGTGCGCAAAAGACTAGTATTGATCTGTGGGGCTAGCCTAGATCCCGCCAGAGTAACGACCACGGCGGGGTGTCCGGGCGTTATAAGTACTTGTAACACCTCGATGCGGCTATATCTCCCACGGTCGGGCACGACTTAGAGGCATAACCGCATTGAAAGCAATGTCGCAAGTGAGGTAATCTTCACACAACCCATGTAATACATAAGGAAAGAGATACATAGTTGGCTTACAATCGCCACTTCACACAATACATGAATAAAGCATTACATCATCCAGATACAATCAAGGTCCGACTACGGAACCAAAATAAAAGAAGAACCCCAAATGCATAAACGGTCCCCGATCGACCCCAATTGGGCTCCACTATCGAACAACTAGAACGAAACAACACAAAGGGCAAGATCTTCATCGAGCTCCTCCTTGAGCTTGGTTGCGCCACCGCTTCGGTAACATAGGCACCGCAAACTAGTTTTGAAGTATCCGTGAGCCACGAGGACTCAAAGAATCCCATTACCATGGGTATCAAGACTAGCAAAGCTTAATGGGAAAGGAAGGGTTTAAGTGGTGAGGTTGCAGCAGCGACTAAGCAAGATATGGTGGCTAACATACGCAAATGAGAGCGAGAAGAGAAACAAGCGGAACGATCGTGAAGCTAGCAATGATCAAGAGGTGATCCTGAATACCTACTTACGTCAAACATAACACAGAAACCGTGTTCACTTCCGGACTCCGAGAAGAGACCATCACGGCTACACACTCGGTTGATGTATTTTAAATTCGGATCCGTGTCAAGTTATCTACAACCGACATTAACAAATTCCCATCCGACACATAACCGCTGGCACGGCTCTCGAAAGTTTATACCTCGCAGGGTGTCCCAACTTAGCCCATGACAAGCTCTCGCGATCATCGGCGAATAGACCTTCACCCGAGACACTCCGATCGACTCGTATCCCGCACATCAAGACATTTCGACAATGGTAAAACAAGACCATCAAGACCTCCCGCGCGCCGACATCCCGATAGTAGCCGCAGATCTCGCCTCGTGGCACGACCGATGAGCTAAGCGCACAGTACCGACGTAACCCAAGTTGCTAAGGGATGGTCCCAAGCATGGTGCTCTAGTTTGGACCAACGCTAGACAAGCAATCGCCCGGGGCTATAATAAAGATGACCCTTGGGTTAATTACTCCCAAGGGAAAAGTAGGTGGTGGTGAGGCAAATGGTAAAAGTCAATGTTGGGCCTTGCTGGCAAGTTTTATTCAAAGCGAACTGTCAGGGGGGTCCCATAAATCACCCGACCGCGTAAGGGACACAAAATCCGGGAACATAACACCGGTATGACGGAAACTAGGGCGGCAAGAGTGGAACAAAACACCAGGCATAAGGCCGAGCCTTCCACCCTTTACCAAGTATATAGATGCATTAATAATATAAGAGATATTGTGATATCCCAACCAAAATCCTGTCCACCATGGAGAAATCTTCAACTTCACCTGCAACTAGCAACGCTATAAGAGGGGCTGAGCAAAGCGGTAACATAGCCAAACAATGGTTTGCTAGGAATGGTGTCAAAGGTTAGAGGTTCATGGCAATATGGGATGGCTTGATAAACAGGTAATGGGTAGCGCAGCATAGCGATAGAACGAAGCAACTAGCATAGCAATGATATTAATGAGATCCAGGGTAGCGGTCATCTTGCATGAAATCCCGCAAGGAAGAAGAACGAGTCCATGAAGAAGATGAACGGATGAAGCCGAACCAACCGTAGGCGAACGAATCCTCACGATCGCAACGAAACGGGAACTATCGAGAAGAAGCACACAACAAAGTAAACACACCACACATGGACAAGACATGATGCACAACAAGCATGATGCATGACCAAGCTACATGAAGCTACTCATGGCAAGAGAAGATGCAAACAAGAACAACACATCAAGGCAAGCTTAAATGAGGCCGGGAACAACATATAACAATTCCGATAAGTCCTCATATGCATATTTCGAAATTGGTCCAGAACTGAATAAACATTATGTTTAAGTTGTTAAACAGCAAGTTAAAGATCACCACGATGATCTACACGAAATTCTAGTCAAGTTACATATAAAGTTCATTAGATTCGGAGCTACGGTCTAAAAGATATGAGCAAAACAAGTCAAACATGGCATTGATGCAAAAATGCTTACAAACATCAAGCAAACACACCAAAACAAGGATGCAACATGATAATATGAAGCCACATGCAAAAACAAACAAGTTTCATATAGAGCACACTCAAAACGGAGCAACGGTTCAACACCCACACTCTATACAAGTCATAACAACAATCTGTCCAAAACAGCAACTAGGCATCTTACAAGCATCAAAACAATATGCTACAGCACCCCAACATAATAACAAAAGACATGGGCATGGAGTATACGTAAAGCATAACAAAACATGAACACTGAGCTATCTCCAGAAATCACTAGAACATGCTCAAAAAGACATGGAGATATTGCAAGTAATAACAGCTTTAGATTTTAGTAGAAATAACATCAAAGTTGCAATGTTTAGAGCTATCAAACAACATGTTACAGGAACTTAACATGGCAAACAAAGACATGGCATGAATCTACTAATAGCATATATCAAAAGACCCTTACTGACCATGAGCCAAAAAGGCACGGAAAATATGATGGCACCCATGTAAACATGGCAAGTTATATTACAGATTTATACATGGCAGGAACAACAATAAGTAGGCATGTTCGTGAGCTCGAACCACTCACTACAGAGCAATACATGGCATGGCAAGGCAACCAACAGTAAGAAGGCATGTTTATGAAGCTAAGCATGGCAAGAGCAAGTTCATAGGGTGCATGGATCACTAGGAAAACACATGGGAACAAGTGAATCTAATGATAACCGGCTGACAAACACATTCTCAAGCAACTTTGGAGCAAGAAATGAACATGTTCCAGCAGGCTATAATTGCAACCAAGGGCATGAATGGATAGAGCATGACATGTGTATCAAAACATGTTTATAGAGCATCCCCAGATTATGCATACATTGATTAGTGGAAGCATGTTAACATAGCAACAAAATATAACAGAATCTGCCAGAAAACAAAGAATAAAGAATTCACCCTACTTTACAAGCTTGATACACTCAGCACACAACTCACAAAAATACAAGGTCAACACCCTGGAAAGATGGCATGGCATAGTCCAACATTCATGTAGAGCTCACACTCATAGGATGCACACATAAATCATGGCAAAATGTTAAAACAAAGAAGTTATAACAGCCAGCAGATTAACATCCTCAAGCACTCTTCCAACAGCATTTCGCATAAGATGAGCTCAAATGAAAATGATGCAATGGAATGAAATGATGTACTCGTCGAGGCGAACAATTTGACATATTATACGCACGAAACGGACATACGGATGCAAAGATGCGATGCGATGAAAATGGCATGAAAATAACAATAACTGGGGACTTGGAGATTTCGGGGGGGTCAACCTGCGCGGGCACGGATTTCAAAGCGGGGGCGCGAGCTCGCCGGAGTTCGGCCGGAGATCGCCGGAGACGACGGGGACGGCGCTGGGTGGCCGGAGATGGCGGATCCGGGTCTCTTCCCGGATCCGCCGAGGCGGGAGAGGAGGCGGGCGCCGGAGGCGGCGGCGGCAGTAGCAAGCGCGGCCCTCCCATGACTCAGAGGCGGCGGGGCGGGCGAGGAGGGCAAGCGCGGCAGCGGCGCAGCTCCCGGGCGGCAGCGGGAGGGCTCACGGCGGGGCGGGCAAGCACGGCGGCGACGGGCGGGTTGGAGGGCGAGGCGACGGCGGCGGCGGGCAGAGGCGGATGGGCCATGGGGCGGAGCGGGCCGAAAGGGCTGGGCAGCGCTGGGCGGCGGCGGCTGCCACGTGGCGGCGCGGATTCGGGCGGCGGTGGCGGGCGGACATGTCCGGCGGGGTCCGGACGTGTCCGGCTGCGGGATGAGGGCGAAGCTAGGGTTTCGGGGGGAAATGATCCGAAAATGGAGAGGGGGAGACGTTTTTATAGGTAGAGGGAGCTAGGAGTGTCCAAATGAGGAGCGGTTTTCGGCCACGCGATTGTGATCGAACGACCGAGAGCATGGAGAGGAGTTTGGTGGGTTTTGGGCCACTTTGGAAGGGGTGTTGGGCTGCAACAAAGAGGGCTTTACGGTTACCTTGCTAACTGTTGAGTAACAAACGACCTCCAAATGGCACGAAACTTGACAGCGGTTCATCGGTGCTATACCAAGGCCGCTGGCAAACCTCGGCCATTCTCGAGAAAGTTTAATACCCGCCACAACAGAGAGAAGAAGGGACGCCGGGGACATAGGGCGCCGGATTGCAAAACGCCAACGGGAAAATGCTCGGATGCATGAGACGAACACGTATGCAAAATGAAATGCACATGATGACATGATATGAAATGCGATGATGACATGGCAAATGCAACACGCAAGCAAATGACATGGCAACAACGACGAATAATCGCGAGACACTGGCGATCGGATCCGGGTGTTACAACACTCCACCACTACGAGAGGATCTCGTCCCGAGATCTAGGATGGCACCGGAGGGAAAATGGAAGAGGAAGATGAGAGGTAAACTAAGTTGCTTCTTTGACGAACGAGTGAAACCACGAACCTTGAGAGGTTGAACACATTGAAAGAAACAAAACAATGGAGATGACCAAGATTGCAAACAATCCGGTAGAAAAGAGGAACAAGGAGTATTACAAGAATTTGAAGGTTGCAAAGACATGAATCAAGAGTTTAATGGACAAGATAGAATTCGAAACCACTCCGGTTAAAACAAGATGGGAGAGGAAGAAGATTGAAATAATTTGGGCAGCACTCCGATTGTAAATGGAAGGAATTGAACATGAACTTGACAAGATGAGAGGATACTTGATGAAATCAACAACACACTGCCTCCGGAACGAAAGAATAGAAGTTAGATCATTG
Source organism: Aegilops speltoides (assembly GCA_021437245.1). NCBI lineage: Eukaryota > Viridiplantae > Streptophyta > Magnoliopsida > Poales > Poaceae > Aegilops > Aegilops speltoides. The sequence goes on along the minus strand of JAHHZJ010004052.1, from coordinate 1,303 downwards.
GGATAGAAGAATGGAGAAGGAAATGCCAACTTCTGCCCCAAATGAGCTTGGAAAGCATCCTTGCAAAGAAGAATTGAACGGAGTTGTTGGAAAATCAACAACGAGAAGCACAAGCTTGTTGTGGGCTTAAGGAAAACATCTTGAGACTATGAGGTGACAACCGGCCACTAATGCAACCCGTTGATTTGATTGAGAGCACCAAAGAGATGAAAGCTTCTTCCACCGAGGTGATAGAGAGACAACTTGGATCATAGATAAACACCACAAATAGCAACGTTCCTTAGGGAAGTCTTTAGGTGAAATCTATACCAAGATAACTCCAATGAAGAGATTGACGGTTGAAAAGATCTCTTGAACAAGAGAAAATGATGGATTTAAATATACCTCATTCTTGACAACATATGAATCATGAAACATGAAGGAAATTGTCAAGAGTGACATAACACCATCTCAAAAGATAAGATAGAAGGAATCGCACTTTGGAATGCAAGATGAAGAATGCTTGAACTCCTCAAAACAAAACATGTGTTGAGCACCATGTTTATTTTGAAGTATGGCTTGGCGGATCATAAGTTCGAGAGAAATCTTGAAGAACAATTGAAGAATGAAGAGAATCCTTGATGAACCACCATGTAGAGCCTCCATGAAGAACTTCGGTAATAAAAGGATGATAAAAAGAAAGAGAAGTTGAAAACACAAGATGAAGTCTTGCGATGATTTAGATGGAGCTTCGCGATTATATAACCGAGAGAACTTGGAACTCCGAAAAAGAAGGATGAGCAATTGAAACCAAGAATTTTTTGATGAACCTCCGAAATAAGGAATTGAATTTACTCGATGAAACAAGAATAAGAATTACATTATGCTTATCCCTCATCAATTAAATTGATGACCCACAATGGATTTGGCATACTACTTATTCTCGTAGAAAGGATTAAGAGAGATATGGCGAAACTTGAGAAGGTCTTCAACGAACCACCGTAGGATTTGGAAAGAACGAATGAATTGATATGATAACAAAGAAAGGGAACTCTTGAACGAACCACCGTAAGAGTTGAAAATGGAAGAAGAAAGGCACAATTCTCCGGAAGAATTGGAAAATGAATGAAGATATTTGAGGTGATTTAGATACATGAGAACTAAGAGAACATGAACTGATTAGAGGATATTTGAACGATTCACCGGTAAGATAGGAGAATGATAACCGATACCTGAGAATGAAGAATTATGACATGATGACCTTCGAGGAAAGAAATGGAAACAACTCAAGAAATACTCCGGATGGTAAGAAAAGAATTCTCAC
>JAHHZJ010004051.1:0-26002 GCA_021437245.1 Aegilops speltoides | reverse complement strand
TTTCCTTCCTACTCCTACTAGGAGGGAAGGGGAGAGGGGGGAAGGAAAGGGGGCGCCGAAGTGCAACTAATCCGGTGGTTTTGGTAATTAATAACAACATATATATCATTGAACTAATCATTTCTTGAGAATATTTCAGAAAGTTCAAGGATATGGGTATGGCAATGACCTGATGATGTGGACCCTCTCAAATGCTAAGGAAAACATTGGCAAAAGCTCAAGACTCCATTTTTGGTTTAGTGATCCAAGATCACATTGAGTCCATAGGAAAGCCAATACTATTAAAAGGGGATGAGGTTATGATGATGATCTCGTTGTTTCTAAAGTGCTTAGTGATTTATCTCTCAAACTATCAGAATCTTTCATTCCAACATAAACTCATAAGTAATCTCGGTCCCACCGATTCCAAACCCACCACACCGAGATGAACCACCTCACCCATATACCCAAACCCTAAGAATCTCGGATTTTCCGATTCCAAACTCGTCATTCCGAATTGGTGTTGCTAAGCTTCAGAATCCTCCTCAGACTCAAATCGGTGTCACCGAGATGAGAAAGTCGGTCCCACCGAGATTGGCAAACCCTAGACTTTGGAAGAATCGGACTAACCGAGATTGTATTTTCGTCCCACTGAAAATCCCAACGCTCACAAGATTTGAACTTTCGGTCTCACCGAGTTGTCAACTTCTGGTCCAACCGAGATTGGTCAAATGTGTGTAACGGTTGGATTTTTGTGTGGAGGCTATAAATACCTCCACCTCCCTCTTCATTCGTGGAGAGAGCCATCGTAAAGAACTACCACTCCTACCTTACATTTCGAGAAGAAAACTACTCACCTTGTGTTGAGATCAAGTTGCTCCACTCCCACCATATGAAACTTGATTTCAAGCCTTCACCAGTTGCTTTCTCCATCAATCCTTTCTTCCACCACAGCCAACCGCTGAGGAGAGTTGAGTGTTGGGGAGATTATCATTCAAGCACAAGAGCAAGGAGTTCATCATCACCAACCCCATCCATTACCTTTTTGAGGGTGGTGCCTCCTAGATTGGTTAGGTGTCACTTGGGAGCCTCCACCATGATGTGGAGTTGAACCAAGGAGTTTGTAAGGGCAAGGAGATCGCTTACTTCGTGAAGATCTACCCGAGTAAGGCTAGTCCTCCATGCATGAAGCCATGATGGCATAGACAAGGTTGCTTCTTCGTGGACTCTTCGTGGTGGAGCCTCCGTGGACTCTCGCAGCTGCTATTCCTCCGTGGGTTGAAGTCTCCATCAACGTGATTGACGATAGAATACACCTATCGGAACCACGAGAAAAATCTCCTGGTTCCAAATCATGCTTGCTTTTCTCCACCTCTCATTTTAATACATGTAATTTACTTTCCGCCGCCACAACTCTAGAAATGCATGTGTAGGGTGATACTTGACTTGGTTATCATTGTGAATTGCTATAAAATCTACTCCAACCAAAAGGCTAAGTTTTGTTGTTGTCAAGTAGTCTAATCACCCCCTCTAGACATACTTCCGATCCTACAAGTGGTATCGTAGAGCATTGGTCTCCATTGGATTGGTTTCACCGTGATTGACTCCATAAGCTTGGTTTCACAACCCAGGAGAGTATGGCGCTCAGTGAGGGTAATTTCAGAGAGGTCCTTACTTTGATGGTTCAAACTTTGCTAGTTGGAAGCATAAAATGAAAATGCATATTCTTGGATATAACCCACGCCGATGGGGCATTATTTGTGTTGGTTGCAAGGTGAGTTCTTCGAGGAAGGAAAGTTCCAGATCGCGGGCTACTGCGGATGAGTTGCGGATGTTACATAACAATGCTCAAGCTTGTGACATTCTCTTCAATGCTTTGTGTCCCGAGGAGTTCAACAAGATCAGCCGCCTTGAGAATGCAAAAGAGATTTGGGATACTTTGGTCGAAAATGCACGAAGGTACCGAGTCCGGTGAAGGAATCAAAGCTAGATGTTCTTCAAGGTCACTTGACAAGTTCAAGATGAAGGAAGGTGAAGGAGTCCTGAAATGTACTCTAGGCTCGCTCTCATCACCAATGAGATGGCAGGCTTAGCGGAAGCTTAAGAAATGACCTAATCGATCTATCATCAAGAAGATTCTCGTAGAGCTTGATGGAAAGTATGACACCGCAGCACTTTGATCCAAATGATGCCAAACTACAAAGATCTCAAGCTCACCAAGTCATTGGAAGAATTGTTGCTCATGAGATGACACTTAAAGATAAGGAAGAGCTTCTTGACAAGTCAAGTGGTGCTACAAAGTATGAAGCTCCCACAACCTCAAGTGACAAGCTAGTTTCCAATGAAGAGATAAGCCTAATGGTGAAGAACTTCAATAAATTCTACAAGAATAGAAGCAAGGAAAGAAGCTCAAAGTCTAGATCATATGATGAAAAGAGATCTTCAAGTCGTGATCGAACCTGCTACAATTGTGGAAGACCTGTGACACTACTCAAATGAGTGTTCTGACTCACAAGAGAAGAGAAGAATCTCCAAGAAGAAGAAGCTCAAGAGAAGAGTCGCCTAAAAAGAGAGAAGGAGTAGAGATGATCGTTATGAACGAAGATCCCTCCTGAGAAGCAAGGATTCGGAAAGGAAAGACAAGTCATCAAGGAGCTACACAAGAAGAAAACATCAAGCCTATGTTGGTGAATGGGTTTCCGCCGGACCCGGCTAATCACTCCCAAAGAAGCTATCACTCCAACTCCGAATACAAATAAGATGAAGGTGTTTGGCCTTGGTTTCTTTGTCCTCCAACTCCAACTCCTATGACATATTTGATTCTCCAAATGAGGGAATTGGAATATGCTTCCATGGCAAAGGCCCCAAGGTATCACATCCTGAGTTTATCGACTTTGATAGTGATGAGGATGACTTGCTTTTGGTGAAGATGAGCTTTTACATGATAAATCTAGTGAGCTTAGTAATGATGAACATGCTAGTAGTCTTTAGAGTAGTAGTAGAGTGGTAATGACAATGCTATGAAGGAGATTGAGCGCCTCAACTAAAGAACTAAACACTCTTAAGTTAGCTCATGAAACAACTCAAGAAGATCATAGAGAGCTCCTAAGATCTCATGAGAAGCTACGCTCGAGTAGCTCAATCTAGAGCAAGAACATGAGTTTCTAAAAGCTATCAATGACGATCTTCAAAGAAGAGTTCTTCATATCTTGCCAAACGATTTCTCTTGTCTAATTTCTTGCCACCTATTAAAACTAAGCATGACAAGCATAAGAAAAATTTCTTCATTTAGTAGTAACAATAATCATGCTAAATCAAATTTTGTTATCTAGTAATTCTCTTGATTCCACTAAATGTTTCAAGCCAAGTTTCACTTGAGCAAGAAAATAGTCTATTGAAAGGATTATAGAGAAAGGTGTTTACAAGAGTCTTGCCTAAGGAAGAGCTTTGAGGAAATTGTTCGCAAAACAAGGAAGACACCTAAGAATCAAGGAATTGGTTTTGAGCAAAAGTTCAAATCGAAGGTGTTGAATGGGAAGAAGGTCAATATCCCACTCCAAAGTTCGCTCTCAAGAGAAGAAGTATGATCCTACTTCTTCAAATGAGGAACAAGCTCAAGATGACCTTCCACCACAAGACCACAAGCCAAAAAGGCAAAGACAAGCTTCAAGAGGAGATTGATGTATTTATTGAAGCACCCAAGGCCATGGTCAAGTGGGTCTCAAGGCAACTTCAAGTTCTACTTCGACAAGCTCAACTACTACTCCAAGGATTCTCATCAAGATGATGTGGATCCCAAGAAGAAGAACTAGAGAGTTCTTGAGGGTGACTCCGCCAACATACTTCACTCACATTCATTTTGGTAAAGAATTTGTGCAATCAACTTCCACATCTTGCACTAGTTCATGGAGTCACAAACCCTCATGTTGGTAAGTCAAGGGACAAGGTAATCATTGCTTTCATGGACATCATCTACTCGTGAACTTCAATCTATGTCCATGGATATCCTTGTTTGTTCCTTGTGGGACTAACCCATGTAGGTATTGAAAGTGCCCGAATCCAAAGGATTGCTCCTAACCTTGGTGATCTTCATCAACATTGAGCATCCACATCTTCAACATCTACATGAAGTCTTCAACGACAACCCAAGGTTAGTTCGACCCTTTAAAAGGGGTTCTCACATCAATGGGAGCTTGTTTCTAAAGAAATGAGCTAAAGCATCTTCTAATGATGTGAACACATCAATGCTTTTATGGAAAAGTGGTAAAACCCCCATTTGTGCTTAAACGATGAGAGTATGACCTATGATCAAATGTTCTCATTTGACTCCTAAGTCAATATACTACATATAGATGACCTAGTCATCGCTAAATTGTGTGCTAGCTGTTAGTGTTTTGTTTGTGCATGTTTGACACATATTTCATTTGCTATCTTATTGTGTGAGTATGTTGGATGCATGATTTTATCCATTCGAGGACATCCATTTGTTGCTTTTGGTCTTTTGGTTTTTTCTTTCGACTAAATGGATGGACAAGAATGCCTAAGTTCTCCCTAGCTATCTATGCTTTCTGTCTCAAACTCTATTCATGCTTATATCACAAATCTTGAACAAGACTTTTCTGACAGCACGAAAGTGAGGAGCACTTGAGCCACCGATCCGCCAAAAGCCTAACTTCCAAAACCTTCTAAGTACTTTCAATAAACCGATATACTCAAATCTGATGCATCGAGATCACTTGGATTGATCTAGGTTTTCACTCGGTGAAACCGAAGTTGGTAAATTTCAAGGTGGATCAAGTGTGTAATCGCACGCAGCTAACTATCTTCGTCCCACCGAAGTTTTCCATCCTCGTCCCACCGATGTACGGGCGGGTATATATATACCTAGGACAGCGCTACATTACTTCAAAACGCTTCGCCTCAAACCTTCACGCCACGCTTTGGTCTCCTGATCGCTCACTGCCTCCTGGCGCCTCACTGCTGGTCTCCATCGCCACAATCCGTTTTTTTATCAAGCGCCTGTCAGCCAGAGTGAAGCTCCACCGCATTGGGTGAGTTTCATCCTCTCGCTCCAAACGCTGATTCAATGCACGTATAGGTGTTGTCAAGTTTCTTGCCAAGATTGAAATCTTTCTATCCAGCCGCTTAGATCATAGGAACAAAATTCGAGTGAAAATTTTAGGGTTAGGTTTTCGCCGACACATCTCAAAGTGATCCAATCGACATTCCTCACCGACCGATTTCGCCTGTCATTGTGATCGCAGACTTTCTGTTAAACTGAAGTTGTGCAAATTGGTAAGACCAAGTGAGGATTTAGTGAAACCCTAGTGCTCTTGCATAGACTGAAACCCATTTCGTCCAACCGAAAGTGGTGTATGTGGTCCTGCTTAGACACTTTGATTCACCGATTCTTACGGGACTCTACCGACCACATGTATTCCGGAAAACCTAAGACTAAAGTTTGAACTCATTCTTTTGCAAAATCCTCTCAGCTTTGTGATAACTTCTATTCTCGCTTATACCTATTCTATTCATGTGTTGTCAATATGTCTCGATGGAAGTGTCCATGTAATAGGTCCGAAGTTGCCAACAGATTCCCGAGGAGACAAGTCCCAAGAAAGCAAGCCAGATGATGGAGAGAGAAGACTCCAAGTGGATCACTTCCAAATGCCACTGCGTGGAAGAAGAGGAATTCGATGAGGAGGATCTCAGACTTTGTTGCGTGATGAGGAGATAACATCTAAGCCAAAAAGGCAAGTGGTTGCCAAGGGCTATCAAGGGCAACAGACAAAGAAAGGCACAAGCAAGGTAAAGAAATCCATCATGTCATACGTAAGCTCAAAGATGGAAGAAGAAACTCCAAAGAAGATCAAGAAAACTTCCAAGAGGAAGAGGCTAGTTCATGAAGAAGCCGATGATGATGATTCTCGATGAGGAAGCACCCCAGCCTCCCTCGTAAGTGTAAGTAAGTGGAGATGCCATCAAGTAAGGAGCACCTCCAAAAGCTAAGCCATCAGCCAGCAAAGGCAGCCTAAGCTAAACTCGCCGCCAAGCCAAAGAAGACTGTGGAGGAAATATAATTGCTTCAGAGAAGAAGAAGGACAATGTGCCACTCCAGAATCCATGATGAGGCTCATGTTTTGGTCAGCCTCGACAGAACCCGCTTCATAATGATGCTCATCCTCGAAATGAAAAATATGAAGGAAAGGAAGGACAAAGGTCTCAAAGTGGAGGCAAGTTGATCCATATGCCACCAGAGAAGGACAGCGCTGACCCAAGATTCCACACAAGAGAGCAACAAGACTTTATGAGACAAAGCTTATGGACAAGAAGCCAATTGTTTCCGACACTGGGAGCATTGACCGGAAGTACATCGACAAAGAAGAGCACAGAGACTACTTCCCACATGTGCATGAAAGCTTCAACGCCAGGGATTGGCAGAGTTTGTTGGTCGAAATTAATCGACTTGGAATGATGAGATGATCATGTAGCTCTATGCCACCGCACACTTCTATCCAGATGGTAGAATTGTATGGATGACGAAGGACAGAGATATCATTCAACCGCTGAAGAATGGAGAGAGCGTCATTAATGCACCGCTTCAAGGAAGATGATGTTGATGTTTATGGCATTCCAAAGAAAAATCATGAGTCTATGAAGAACATGTACAATGAGGTAAATGAGAAGGATGTAGAGATATGGAAGCTTGGTTCAATTTATTATCTTCGCAAGGTCTCCCCAACCAATTAATACCATTCTCGAGGTATACTTGATGCTCAAGTCAGAGACCAATGCATGATAAGAGGGTATTCTATCAACATGCCGCACATTCTAGATCAAGACACCTTTTAAGGTGATGGACCCGATAGTAGAGACTATCAAGAGGACAAGAGTGCACTGTAAGAGGTCGTGGTGGGTTTGTTCCGATATTCAGATGCTCATTAATGCCAAGTTTGGTACGGACACCTACCGCTGGATAGACCCCACTGCCATCGCAGCCCCGAACACGAGGATAACGGTTGTGATGACCGAGGATGCTCCCACATCCGTCAAGGACATGCTAAGTCCGCTGCCAAACAAGCTAAAGTCGAGAAGGAAGCAGCAAGAAAGCCCAAGAGCGCTGGAGAACAACTCGAAGCCACTCAGAGAATTGAGCACACTGCCAAAGATAGTGCCCTCTCAGGAGAGCCTTGAGAGGATAGTTGAAGATAAGTTCCATGCCTGGACGCCAAGCCGATCAAGTGCGTGTCACCGCCAACAAGCTTGAGGCATACATCGAGGAAGCTAAGAGGGAGAAGGCGAACTCATGAGGGAGATGGAAGGTGATATGGTTCAGATGACTATGAGCAGCCCGCCGGGCCGGCCCACAAAGCCCGTGATCACCAAGCATTCCAAGGATGTAACCTGTGGCTACTACATCAAGACCTCCCATACCTCTGGCTGGCTCCAAAGATCGGCCCAAGATCCACACCTCCTCCAGCCCACTGCATTAAAGCAGAAGCTTTCAGATGCAAATATCTCCAACTCCATCGACGCAGACAGAGCCGCCAAATAGTAGTCCATAGCATTATTAGCTCTATACCTTTCGAACTTTTTGGTAACTTGTTGCCAAAGGGGAGAAATTGTATAGATCATAGGGCTTTAGAGAGAGAGTGCTCGCTTTTTGCTCTTTCGCTTATAAGCTTCCGAGATACTTTTGAGTTCTTTGAGACATTTCTGTGGTGTTTGATACTACGCTTGTTCTCGATCTTGATGAGTGCTTGATCATACCATGCTTAATGTGTGCTTGATGCTTACCATATTCCATTCATATCTTGTATGATCACTTACTCAAGTGTCTTGGTGATTGGGTGCATGTTATTCATTCTTATCATTTTGTGCGCTTCCACCAAGATGTATGTGACATGGAAGAGTAACCCATGATCCTAATCGATTGTGCATTTGCATTCAAACGCAAATCTTAAATAATGCACAAATTTAGGGGAGCTCTTGCTTATCACATACTTTCAAAGCTTATTATGTTATTCATTGATTATATCATTTGTCGAAGTTTGATTCTATATGTTGTCATCAATTACCAAAAAGGGGAGATTGAAAGTGCAACCAATCCCCGGTGGTTTTGGTAATTAATAACAACATATATATCATTGAACTAATCATTTCTTGAGAATATTTCATGTAAAGTTCGCAGATATGGGTATGGCAATGATCGATGATGTGGACCCCTCAAAATGCTAAGGAAAACATTGGCAAAAACTCAAGACTCCATTTTTGGTTTAGTGATCCAAGATCACATTGAGTCCATAGGAAAGCCAATACTATTAAAAGGGATGAGGTTATGATGATGATCCGTTGCTTCTAAAGTGCTTAGTGATTTATCTCTCAAACTATCAAGAATCTTTCATTCCAACATAAACTCATAAGTAATCTCGGTCCCACCGATTCCAAACCCAACACACCGAGATGAACCACCTCACCATATACCAAAACCCTAAGAATCTCGGATTTTCCGATTCCAAACCCGGTCATTCCAAATTGGTGTTGCTAAGCTTCAGAATCTTCTCAGACTCAAATCGGTGTCACCGAGATGAGAAAGTCGGTCCCACCGAGATTGGCAAACCCTAGACTTTGGAAGAATCTACTAACCGAGATTGTATTTTCGGTCCCATCGAAAATCCCAACGCTCACAAGATTTGAACTTTCTTTCCCACCGAAGTTGTCAACTCGGGTCCGACCGAGATTGGTCAAATGTGTGTAACGGTTGGATTTTGTGTGGAGGCTATAAATACCCTCCACCTCCCTTCATCCTGTGAGAGAGCCATCGAAAGAACCACCACTCCTACCTTACATTTCCGAGAAGAAAACTACCTACCCTTGTGTTGAGATCAAGTTGCTCCACTCCCCACCATATGAAACTTGATTTCTAGCCTTCCCAAGTTGCTTTCCACTCAATCCTTTCTTCCACCACAGCCAAATCAGTGAGGAGAGTTGAGTTGGGGGGAGATTATCATTGAAGCGCAAGAGCAAGGAGTTCATCATCACCAACCCCATCTATTACCTTTTGGAGGGTGGTGCCTCCTAGATTGGTTAGGTGTCACTTGGGAGCCTCCGCTATGATGTGGAGTTGAACCAAGGAGTTTGTAAGGGCAAGGAGATCGCTTACTTCATGAAGATCTACCCCGAGTAAGGCTAGTCCTCCGTATGCGAAGCCATGATGGCATAGACAAGGTTGCTTCTTTCGTGGACCCTTCGTGGGTGGAGCCTCCGTGGACTCTCGCAGTTGCTATTCTGGGTTGAAGTCTCCATCAACGTGGATTGACGATAGCATACATTCCATTCTGAACCACGAGAAAAATTCCGTGTCTCCAAATCATGCTTTCTCTTCTCCACCTCTCATTTACTATACGCGCAATTTATTTTCGCTGCCACAACTCTAGAATTGCATGTGTAGGGTGATACTTGACTTGGTTATCATTGTGAACTTGCTAAAAATCTACTCCAACCAAAAGGCTAAGTTTTTTAAGTTGTCAAGTAGTCTAATCACCCCTCTAGACATACTCTCTCCGATCCTCACAGCGCCGCCTCCTAGTCCACCTCGACCCGTAGGAGAAGGGCGTACCACCCCGGCCGCCTCTCTCTTCTCCCACCTAGGCCCATATGTGGCCTATTAACTCTCCCGGGGTTCCGTAGAATTCTAAGACCGGTCTTTCTCCGAAAACTCCTTTAACATTTCCGTGTCCGAATATAGTCGCCCAATATATCAATCTTTATGTCTTCGACCATTCCGAGACTCGCACATGTCCGTGATCACATCCGGACCAACAAACTTCAAGACATCAAAACTTATAAACTCATAATAAACCGCCATCAAACGTTGTTGTATGGACTTACGGTTCGAGAACTTGTAGACATGACCTAAAACCATTTTCGTCAATAACCAATAGCGGACCTGATGCCCATATTGGTTCCTACATATTCTACGAAGATCTTTATCGGCCAAACCGCATAATCAATATTAATCTTTGTTCCCTTTGTCATCAGAGATGTTGTTTCGCCCTGCGATTTGATCGCCAGATCCAATACCTAGTTCAATCTGTCACCAAGGCAAGTCTCTTTACTCATCTCGCAATACGCCATCTCATAACTAACTCATTAGTTACATGCTTGCAAGGCTTAGGTGATGAGTATTACCGAGAGGGTCTAGAGATACCCTTCATTAACTCGGAGTGACAAAACCTAATCTCGAACACGCCAACTCAACATGTACCTTGGAGACACTAGTAGTACTCCTTTATAATCACCCGCTTACGCTGTGACGCTTTGGTAGTACCTAAAGTGTTCCTCCGTAAACGGAGTTGCATAATCTCATAGTTACAGTGAACATGTATAAGTCATGAAGAAAGCAATAGCAACATACTAAACGATCAAGTGCTAAGCTAACGGAATGGGAATAAGTCAATCACATCATTCTCCTAATGATGTGATCTCGTAATCAAATGACAACTCTTTTGTCCATGGCTAGAAACATAACCATCTCTCTCGATAAACGAGCTAGTCAAGTAGAGGCATACTAGTGACACTAGGTTTGTCTATGTATTCACACATGTATTATGTTTCCGCTAATACAATTCTAGCATGAATAATAAACATTTATCATGAAATAAGGAAATAAATATTAACTTTATTATTGCCTCTAGGCATATTTCCTTCAGCCTCCCACTTGCACTAGAGTCAATAATCTAGTTCACATCGTCATGTGATTTAACACCAATATTCATATATGTATATGATTAACACCCATAGTTCACATCATCATGTGACCAAAACCCAAAGGGTTTACTAGAGTCAATAATCTAGTTCACATCGCTATGTGATTAACACCCAAAGAGTACTAAGGTGTGATCATGTTTTGCTCGTGAGAGAAGTTTTTAGTCAACGGGTCTCTCACATTCAGATCCGTATGTATTTTGCAAATATTTTATGTCCACAATGCTCGCACGAGCTACTCTAGCTAATTGCTCCCACTTTCAATATGTATCCAGTGTTGAGACTTGGAGTCATTCGATCTGTAAAAGTTTGCACCATGTAACTTTTACAACAAACTCTTTATCACCTCCATAATCGAGAAACATCTCCTTAGTCCTTACTAAGGATATTCTCGACCAATGTCCAAAGGATCTACTCCTAGATCACTATTGTACTCCCTCACCAAATTCAGAGCAAGGTATACTAATAGGTCCTGTACATAGCATAGCATACTTTATAGAACCTATGATCGAGGCATAGGGAATGACTTTTCATTCTTCTTTCTATTTTCTCGCAGTGGTCGGGATTTGAGTCTTATTCAATTTCATACCTTTGCAAACACATGTGCAAGAACTCTTTCTTTGACTGCTCCATTTTGAACTATTTCAAAATCTTGCCAAGGTATGTACTCATTGAAAATCTTATCGCCGCCTTGATCTATCTCAATAGATCTTGATGCTCAATATGTAAGTAGCTTTTATCGAGGTCTTTTTCTTTTAAAGAACTCCTTTAAAACACCGCTTATGCTTTGCAGATAATTCTACATCATTTCCATCAACAATATGTCACTACATATACTAATCGAAGGTCAGAGTGCTCCCACTCACTTTATTGTAAATATAGGCTTCATCGTAAGTCCATATAAAACTATATGCTTTGATCAACTTATCAAAGCGATATTCCAACTCCGAGATGCTTGCACCAAATCCATAGATGGATCGCCGAGCTTGTACATTTTGTTAGCACCTTTAGGATTGACAAAACCTTCTCGTTGCATCATATACAACTCTTCTTTAATAAATCCATTAAGGAATGCAGTTTGACATCCATTTGCCAGATTTCATAAATGTGGCATTGCTAACATGATTCGTATATGACTTAAGCATCGATACTGAAGAGAGAAAATCTCATCGTATTCAACACCTTGAACTTGTTGAAAACCTTTTGCAACAAGTCGAGCTTGGTAGATAGTAATACTACTATCGTCGTCCGCCTTCCTCTTGAAGATCCATTCATTTAACATGGCTTGATCGATCATCGAGCAAGTCAATCAAAGTCCATACTTTGTTCTCATACATGGATCATATCTCGCATTTTATGGCCTTGAGCCATTTAAGGAATCTGGCTCATCATCGCTCTCATAGTTCGAGGTTTATCATGGTCTAGTAACATGACTTAACGCAACATGGTGATTACTACACCACCTGTGCGAGATCTTACTGGAAGACCCACGAGGTTCCAGAGTAACTTGATCTCAAGTTTCATTATCATCATCATTAGCTTCCTCACTAATTGGTGTAGGAATCACCTGAACTGATTTCGTGATGAACTACTTTCCAACCGGGAGAAGGTACAAATTACCTTATCAAGCCTCTACTTTCCTCCCACTCACTTCTTTCAAGAGAAACTCCTTCTAGAAAGGATCCATTTTAGCAATGAATATCTTGCCTTGGATCTTGATAGAAGGTGTACCCAACTATTTCCTTTGGGTATTCTATGAAGACGATCTCCGATTTGGGTTCGAGCTATCAGATGAAACTTTTTCACATAAGCATCGCAGTAGCCCAAACTTTAAGAAACGCATAACTTGGGTTTCTTGCTAAACCACGTTCATATGTTGTCGCCTCAACGGATTTAGATGGTGCCCTTTAATGTGAATGCAAAGCTGTTCTAATGCATAACCCCAAACAATATTGGTAAATCAAGAAGAGACATCATAGATCGCACCATATCCAATAAAGTGTACTGACGACGCTCGACACACCATAACGCTGTGGTGTTCTGTGTATGTGAGCTGTGAAACTATTCCACATTGTTTTAATTGAAGACCAAACTCAGAACTCAAATATTCTTCTCCGCATCGATCGCAGAAACTTTATTTTCTTGTTACGATGATTTTCCACTTCACTCTAAAATTCTTTGAACCTTTCAACTATTTCGTGACTTATGTTTCATCAAGTAGATATACCCATATCTCGCTCAAATCATCTTGTGAAGGTCGAAAATAACGATATTTGCCACGATCCTTCATTATTGGTCTGGATACATCAAGATGTATTATTTCCAATAAGTCGGTAGCTCGCTCCATTGTTCCAAGAACGGATTTTTAGTCATCTTGCCAAAAGGCACGGCTCGCAGAATCATCAAATGATTCATAACTAAGTGATTCAAAATCCATCTTTATGAGTTTCTTCATGCCTTTACAATCGAGCATGACTCCAAACGGTAGTGCCACAAATAAGTTGCACTACCATTATTAACTTTGCATCTTTTGGCCTCAATATTATGAATATATGTATCACTACGATCGAGATCCAACAAACTATTTTCATTGGGTGTATGACCATTGAAGGTTTTATTCATGTAAACAGTAACAACAATTATTCTCCCGATTTTAAATGAATAACCAGATTGCAATAAACATGATCAAATCATATTCATGCTCAACGCAAACGCCAAATAACATTTATTTAGGTTTAACACTAATCCCGAAAATATAGGGAGTGTGCGATGATGATCATATCAATCTTGGAACTACTTCCAACACTCATCGCCACTTTCCTTCAACTAGTCTTCTGCTTATTCAGAATTCCTGCTTCGAAGTTACTAATCTTAGCAACCTAACAAGTATCAAATACTCGGGGCTACTATAAACACTAGTAAGGCACACATCAATAATCAGATATCAAATATACCCTTGTTCACTTTGCCATCCTTCTTATCCACCAAATATTCAGTGGCATTTCCGCCCAAAGGACCATATTTTGCAATGTAAACACTTTCGCCCAGTTATGGTCCGGCTTTGGCTTCTTCGCAGGAGTGACAACTTGCTTGTCTTTCCACTTGAAGTTCCCTTTCTTTCCCTTTGCCCTTCTCTTGAAACTAGTGGTCTTGTCAATCATCAACACTTGATGGTCTTTTTCTGATTTCTACTTTCACGATTTCAACATCACGAAGAGCTCTGGAATCGCTTTCGCCATCCCTTGCATACTATAGTTCATCATGAAGTTCTAGTAACTTAGTGATGGTGACTAGAGAATTCGTCAATCACTATCTTATCTAGAAGATTAACTCCCCACTTTGATTCAAGCGGATTGAAGTACCTGACAATCACATGCTCACTAGTTAAGCGATTCTCCATCTTTTAGCTTTAGAACTTTTGGAGACTTCATATCTCTCAACTCGGCATTTGCTGGAAATATTAACTTCAACTCCCGGAACATCTCATATGGTCCATGACGCTCAAAACGTGTTTGAAGTCCCCGATTCTAACCCGCTTAAGCATGGTGCACTAAACTATCAAGTAGTCATCCTTTTGAGCTAGCCAAACGCTCATAACGCCCCGTGATCCGCCTCCTGCATTAGGTTTGTCACCAGCGTGCATTATGACATAATTTTCAGGCAAAGAATGAGGATAAACTCAGATCACGGATCCAATCCGCATCATTGCTACTAACATCTTTCAACACAATTTTCTAGGAACATATCAAAATAAACATATGAAAGCAACAACGCGAGTTATTGATCTACAACATAATTTGCAAAATATTACCAGACTAAGTTCATGATAAATTTAAGTTCAATTAATCATATTACTTAAGAACTCCCACTTAGACAGACATCTCTCTAGTCATCTAAGTGATCACGTGATCCAAATCAACTAAACCATAACCCATCATCACGTGAGATGGAGAAGTTTCAATGGTGAACATCACTATGTTGATCATATCTACTATATGATTCACGCCGACCTTCGGGTCTCCGTGTTCGAGGCCATCTCGTGACATGCTAGGCTCATCAAATTTAACTCGAGTATTCCGCTGGTGCAAACTGGCTTGCACCCGCTAGTAGATGGATCGAGAGCATATCACATTCCATCATCACGCGGGTGTCCGGGCAACGCATTTAACTTTGGCAACTATGCATACTGTGGAGAACACTTCTTGATAATTAGTGAGAGATCATCTTAAAATGCTATCGCCAATCAAAGCAAGAATAAGATGTATAATGTATAAACATCATCAGGCAATCAAAATACGCGGACATGATATGGCCATGATCATCTTGCTCCTTTGATCTCCATCTCCAAAGTAATCACCATGATCTTTATCACACCGCACGACACCATGATCTTCATCATCTTGATCTATATCAATGTGTCGTCATTATGGTCATCTCGCCAACTATTGCTCTTTAACTATTGTTATCGTGATAGCTTATAAAGTAAAGCAATTATTTGGCACTATCTTATGCAACAAAGAGACAACTATAGGGCTTCGCCAGCAAGCTTAACTTCAACAAAACATGATCATCTCATACAACAACTTATATCTCATCACTTCCTCGACCATATCACATCACAACATGCCTCGCAAAAACAAGTTAGACATCCTCTACTTTGTTGTTGCCAGTAGTTTTAC
Source organism: Aegilops speltoides (assembly GCA_021437245.1). Classification (NCBI taxonomy): domain Eukaryota; kingdom Viridiplantae; phylum Streptophyta; class Magnoliopsida; order Poales; family Poaceae; genus Aegilops; species Aegilops speltoides. Next base: position 10,577 of record JAHHZJ010004051.1, on the reverse strand, counting down.
GTGGTGCTACGGGCCGAGCAAGAACCGCTTCTTACTTCACGCATCAAAACCACAACGATAGTTTGTCAAATAGACTCGCTTTTAACCTTCGTAAGGACGGGCGAAGCTAACACCTTGCTACAACTAAAGTTGGAGAAACCGACACCGCCAGCCAATTGTGTGCAAAGCACGCCTTCAGAGAACTGGGCCTCGCCAGTAGAGCTGCACGCAGTAATGTCGGTCCGGCCGCTTCATCCAACAATACCGCCAACCAAAGTACGACATGTCGGTAGGCAGTATGACTTATATCGTCCACAACTCACTTGTGTGTTCTACTCCGCATATAACATCAACGCATAAAACCTCGCTCAATGCCATCTGGGGGAACGAGTAATTTCAAAAATTTCCTATGCACATGCAAGATCATGGTGATGGCATAGCAACGAGAGGGTAGAGTGTTCGGCCCACGCACCTCAGAATCAGTAGAAGCTAGTACAACGCTGGTTGATGAAGTCGACGCCTTCACGATCCGACCGATCCAAGCACCGAACGACGGAGCCTCCGAGTTCAAAGACACGCTCAGCCGATGACGATCTCCGGCCCGATCCAGCAGCAAGCTCCGAGATGAGTCTCCACAAGATTTACGGCAGTGACGATTAGATGATGTTCCATCAAGCTAGGCTTCGCTTTCAAACTCCACGAATTTATATGACCGAGGTGGAACATGGTGGAAGGGGGTACGCACACGGCTAAGGAACGATATGTAGATCAACTTGTGCTCATGGGTGCCCTCGCCTCAGAGCATAAAGGAGGGAGAGGGGAGGCTCTCTACTTGGGCGCCAAGGAGGAGGAGTCCTCCTCCCAGTAGGAGTAGGATTCCTCCTTTCCTACTCCTACTGGGGAGGGGAAGGAAGGGGAGAGGGGAAGGAAAGGGGGCGCCGCCTCCTAGTCCAATTCGACCAGAGAGAGGGGGCTGCGGGCCCACCCCTGCCGCCCTCTCTTCCCACCTTGGCCCATGTGGTCCATTAACCCTCCCTGGGTTCCCAGAACTCCAAGACTCCGCTTTCTCCGAAAACTCCTAACCTTTCTAGGGTCCTCAATATAGTCGTCCAATATATCAATCTTTATGTCTCAACCATTCCGAGACTCGTCATGTCCGTGATCACATCCGGACTCCAACAAACTTCAACACATCAAAACTTATAAACTCATAATAAAACTGCTATCGTAACGTTGTTGCAAGTGGATTCTATCGAGTTCGAGAACTATGTAGACATGACCCAAAACCATTTCTCGTCAATAACCAATAGCGGGACTCGGATGCCCATATTGGTCTTTACATATTCTACGTAAGATCTTTATCTAACAAACCGCATGATAACATAATTTTGTTCCTTTATCATTTGTGAGAAGTACATTTGCCCGAGATTTGATTGCTTGTGATCCAATACCTAGTTCAATCTCGCATGCGCAAGTTCTTTTTACTTGTTCCGTAATACGTCATCTCATAACTCATTAGTTACATGTTTGCAAGGCTTAGGTGATGAGTATTACCGAGAGGGCCCAGAGATACCTCTCCGATAATCGGAGTGACAAAACCTAATCTCGAAATACGCCTAACTCAACATGTACCTTCGAGACACCTGTAGTAATTCTTTATAATCACCCAGCTTACGCCAGACATTTGGTAGTACCCAAAGTGTTCCTCTCGTAAACGGGAGTTGCATAACTTCATAGTTAATGTGAACATGTATAAGTCATGAAGAAAGCAATAGCAACATACTACACAAACAAATGCTAAGCTAACGGAATGGGTTTGTCAATCACATCATTCTCCTAATGATGTGATCTGCTAATCAAATGACAACTCTTTGTCCATGGCTAGGAAACATAACCATCTCTCGATAAAGGAGCTAGTCAAGTAGAGGCATACTAGTGACACTATGTTTGTATATGTATTCACACATGTATTATGTTTCCTGCTAATACAATTCTAGCATGAATAATAAACATTTATCATGAAATAAGGAAATAAATAATAATATCCTTATTATTGCTTCTCTGGCAAAGGATTCTTCAATATGCTTTCTGCCTATGAGGATGATCTTCAAGTTCGACTCAAATTCATAGTTGCTACCATCATCTTTCAATTTAGTTTTTCTAGGAACACATTGAAGTCGAGGGCAACATTAGAGGAGCCATTTGATCTACAAGACACATTGCAAAGATTTTAGACTAAGTCATGATGATTAAGTTCATCCAATCAAATTATTTAATGAACTCTCACTCAGATAGACATCCTCTAGTCATCTAAGTCATATGATCCGAAGTCAACCTAGGTCGGTAATCATCACTGAGATGGACTAGTCATCATCGAGGAACATATCTTCATGTTGATCGATTCGTTATATTTACTCATGTTCGACCTTCGTCTCTTGTGTTCCGAGGCCATGTCTATACATGCTAGGCCTCGCCAAGTCAACCTAAGTGTTTTGTATGTGTAACTGGCTTATACCTGCTGTATGCGAATCTAGAATCTATAACACCATCATCACGTGGTGCTTCAAACAACCTTCGCAATATGCATATAGGGGAACACTTTTGAAATTTTATGAGGGATCATCTTATTTATGCTACCGCCGCTCTAAGCAAATAAGATGTAAAACATGATAAACATCACATGCACAATAAAATAGTGACACGATATGGGCTCAATATCATTTTCTCTCCTTTGATCTCCATCTTGGCGCCATGATCATCATCGCCACCGCGATGACACCATGATCTCCATCATCGTGTCTTCATGAAGTTGTCTGGCCAACTATTACTTCTACTAATGGGTTACCGCTTAGCAATAAATGTAGATAATTACATGGCTATTCATTTTACACGCATGTGAAACAAAAATTAAGACAACTCTTATGGCTCCGGCGGTTGACACATCATATTTTACCTATAAGTCGTCGACTCCTATTACAAGAACATGATCAATCTTATACACCACATATATTTCATTCATCACATCCTTTTCGCCATATCACATCATTACTATTATATATGTCAGCAAGAATAAGTTAGACGTCTATCTAATTGTTGTTGTTAAGTTTTACGTGGCTGCCATAGGTTTCTAGCAAGAACGCTTTTACCTATCGCCAAAAAACACACAACGTGATATGCCAATCGCTATTTACCCTTCATAAGGATCTGTTGGAAATATGCCTCAGAGGCAATAATAAAAGTATTATTATATTTCAATGTTCATGATAATTGTCTTTTGTTCATGCTATAATCAGTATTATCCTAAAATCGTAATACACGGTGGAGCACAAAGACCACAATATGTCCCTAGTGAGCCTCTAGTCGACTAGCTCACAGATCAATAGATAGTCATGGTTTCCTCACTATGGACATTGGATGTCATTGATAACGGATCACATCATTAGGAGAATGATGTGATGGACAAGACCCAATCCTAAGCATAGCATAAAAGATCGTAGTTCGCTTGCTAGAGCTTTGCCAATGTCAAGTATCTCTTCCTTCGACCATGAGATCGCGTAACTCCTTGCTACCGAGGAGTGCCTGGTGTATCAAACGCCACAACGAATCGGGTGACTATAAAGGTGCATTAAGTGTATCTCGAAAAGTATCTCGCGGTTGACACGGATCGAGACTGGGATTTGTCACTCCGTATGACTGAGAGGTATCTTCGCCCACTCGGTAATGCATCATCATAATGAGCTCAAGCTACCAAGGTGTTGGCTATGGATCATGCATTATTAAGATTGAGTGACTTATTTGCAACTAGACCCACCAAGGTATTGGGATACCACGATCGAAGTCTTGCAAGTAACGCACCGATTGACAAAGGGAATTGCATATGTGGTTTGATCGAATCCTCGACATCGTGGTTCAACCGATGAAATCATTGAGGAGCATGTTGGAGCCAACATGGGTATCCTGCATCATTGTAAGGTTATTGCCCGAGAGTCGCCCCTTGCCATGTCTCAAGGTCTCTGAACCCGTAGGGTCTACACACTTAAGGTTCTGGGACGCTTAGGGTTAGTAGGAAGTCAAGTATGTGACTACTAATGTTGTTCGGAGTCCCGGATGAGATCCTCGGACATCACGAGGAGTTCCTAAGGGTCTGGAGGAGAAGATTTATATATGGAAGTTGTTAAATGGACACCTGAAAGTTTCTTGGCATACCCCAGACACACGGGGCCACCGGAAGGGTTCCGGGGTCCACCTGGAGGGGCCACCTCCCGGGGGCACTTGGGCTGCATGGGGAGGTGGCCAGCCTCTGGTGGCTTGGCGACACTTCCCGGCCCTTGCGCCTAGGGGAACCTGAGGGGGGAACCCTAGAGGGCGCCCTGTCTTGGGGCAAGTCCCTCCTTGGCCGCCGCCCCCCAGATGGGATCTAGAGGCCGGCCCCTTCTCCCTCCCCCTATAGATGGGGAGGGAGGGAGGGCAGTCACACCTGCCAAGGCGCAGCCCTCCCTCCCCAACACCTCTCCTCCTCCTCCGCCAGCCGGGCGGCTCGCTTGAGTACCGCTTCTCCACCATCACCACGCCGTCAGGCCACCGGTGGAGCTGTCTTCTCAACCTCTCCTTCCTCCTTGCTGGATCAAGACGGAGGAGACGTTGCTCGCCCCGCACGCAGTGTCAACGCTGGAGGTGCTGTCCGCTCAGACTTGGACATCGGGTGATCCGAATCACGCTCGAAAGTACGACTCCATCATCACCTTGCAAGTTCTCGCACGCCGATCTACAAGTGGTATGTAGATGCAACTCTCTCCGCTGCTGCTTGCTTTAGATGAACTCATAGATGGATCTCGGTGAAGCGCTGGAAAAATTTTAATTTTCCGCAACGCTCCCCAACAAAGGGCATCATGAGCTAGGTCTATGCGTAGTTCTCAATGCACGAGTAGAACACAATTTGTTGTGGGCGCTGATCTCTGTCATCTTACTTGCCTCTACTAGTCTTTTTCTTTTGCTTCAACGGTATTGTGGGATGAAGCGTCCCGACCAACCTTACATGTGTACACTTATGTGAGACCGCCTACACCGAATCGACATGCACTAGTTGCATAAGGTGGTCAAGGGTGTCTCCTGCTCTCCCACTTTAGTTGGAGCGGATTGGATGAACAGGCCCTTATGAAGGGTAAATAGAAGTTGACAAAATCATGCTAGTGGTGATTCAGAGGTAAGAAAACGTTTGCTGGAACCCAATCGCAGATTATCGTAGAAAAGATGCAACAACAATTAGAGGACGCCTAACTTGTTTTTGCAGCCATTGATCATGTGATGTGATATGGCCGTGGTTGTGATGAATGATGAATTGTGATGTATGAGATCATGTTCTTGTAATAGGATTCACGACTTGCATGTCGATGAGTATGACAACCGGCAGGAGCCATAGGAGTTGTCTTTTTTTTTGTATGACCATACAAGTCATTGAAGAACGCCATGTAAACTACTTTTACTTCATTGCTAAACGCGCTAGTCATAGAAGTAGAAGTAGTCGTCGCGTGACAACTTCATGAAGACAGATGATGGAGATCATGATGATGGAGATCATGGTGTCAAGCTGGTGACAAGATGATCATGGAGCCTCAAGATGGAGATCAATGGAGCTTGATGATATTGACCATATCATGTCACAACTATATAATTGCATGTGATGTTTATTATGTTTATGCATCTTGTTTGCTTAGGATGACGGTAGTAAATAAGATGATCCTCATAAAATTTCAAGAAGTGTTCTCTCTAACCGCAGCACCGCTACAGTTCGTCGCTTCTAAGCACCACGTGATGATCGGGTGTGATGGATTCACGCTCACATACAACGGGTGTAAGACAGCTTACACAAATGAAAACACTTTAGGGTTAACTTGACGAGCCTAGCATGCGCGATATGGCCTCGGAACACGAGAGACCGAAAGGTCTAACACGTAGTCGATGGAAGGTACGATCAACATGAAGATGTTCACCGACGGCGACTAGTCCGTCTTCACGTGATGATCGGACACGGGCTAGTCGACTGGATCGTGTAACACTTAGATGACTAGAGGGATGTCTAATCTAAGTGGGAGTTCATAATTTGATTAGAACTTTATTATCATGAACTTAGTCTAAAACCTTTGCAAATATGTCTTGTAGATCAATGGCCAACGCTAATGTCAACATGAACTTCAACGCTCCTAGAGAAAACCAAGCTGAAAGATGATGGCAAAGAACTATAATGGACCGGGTCCTAACCCGAGGATCATCCTCATAGCCGCCAGAAGCAATATGTCCTAGAAGGACCGCTAGGTGACGCCCTCCCTCCGTAGAACCAAGACGTTATGAACGCTTGGCAAGCTTCGCTGCCGATGATTACTCCCTCGCTTCAGCGGCATGCTTTACAGCTTAGAACCGGGCTCCAAAAGCATTTTGAGCATCACGGAGCATATGAGATGTTCAAGAGTCGGAAACTAGTGTTCCAAGCTCATGCCCGGTCGAGAGATATGATGTCTCCGAAAGTTCTACAGCTTGTAAGATGGAGGAAAATAGCTCACAAGGAGCACATCCTCGAAGATGTCTGTTATACAAACCGTATGATCCAAATTTAACATTAACCTCCTGTATGAGGCGGTCATCGACAGAATCCTCCGGCCGCTCCCACCAAGCTACAAGAGCTTTGTGATGAACTACAACATGCGTGGGATGGTAAAGACCATTCCTCAAGTGTTCTCGGCGCTGAAGTCAGCAGAGGCGTAAATCAAGAAAGAACATCAAGTGTTGATGGTCAACAAGGCCACTAAGTTCAAGAAGGGCAAGGGTAAGAAGAACTTCAAGAAGGACAAGAAGGATGTTGTCGCTACTGTGAAGCCGCTTGCACGGAAGAAGTCAAAGAATGGACCCAAGCCCGAGACCGAGTGCTTTTATTGCAAGGGGAAGGTCATCGAAGCGAAACTGCCCCAAATACTTTAGCGGATAAGGAAGTCGGCAACACCAAAGGTATATTTGATATACATGTAATTGATGTGTACCTTACCAGCATCAGTAGTAACTCCTGGATATTTGATACCGTGCCGCTGTTCATATTTGTAACTCAAAGCAGAGCTGCGGAATAAACGGAGATCGGCAAAGGACGAGGTGAATGATGTTGCCGCCGAATGGTTCCAGAGTCGGCGTGATCGCCACGGCACGCCTACCTCTACATTTACCTACTGGATTAGTTTTGAACCTTAATAATTGTTATTTAGTGCCATGTTTGAGCATGAACATTGTATCCGGATCTCGCTAATACTTAGATGGCTACTCATTTAAGTCTGAGAATAATGGTTGTTCGATTTATATGAGAGATATGTTTTATGGTCATGTCCCGATGGTCAATGGTTTATTCTTAATGAATCTAAACGTAATGTTACACATGTTCATAGTGTGGATGCTAAGAGATGTAAAGTTGGTAACGATAGTCCCACATACTTGTGGCAATCGCCACCTTTGGTCACATTGGTGTCAAGGGCATGAAGAAGCTCCATCTCGATGGACTTTAGAGTCTCTTGATTATGAATCGCTTGACACATGCTAACCATGCCTCTTAGGCAAATGACCAAGACTCCGCTCTCCTGAACAATGGAGCGAGCAACCAACTTGTTGGAAATCATACATACCGATGTGTGCGGTCCAATGAGCGCTGAGGCTCACGGAGGATATCGCTATGTTCTCACTCTCACCGATGACTTGAGTAGATATGGGTATGTCTACTTAATGAAACACAAGTCTCGAGACCTTTGAAAAGTTCAAGGAATTTCAGAGTGAGGTGGAGAATCAACGTGACCGAAAGATAAAGTTCCTACGATCGATCGTGGAGGAGAATACTTAAGTCACGAGGTACACACTTAAGAAAATGTGGAATCGCTTTACAACTCATGCCGCTCGAACACCTCAAATAAACGGTGTGTCCGAACGTCAGAATCGTGACTCTATTGGATATGGTGGTCTATGATGTCTCTTACCGATTTATCGCTATCATTTTGGGGATACGCCTAGAGACAGCTACATTCACTTTAAATAGGGCACCGCTTAAACTGCTGAGACTAACACCGTATGAATTATGGTTTGGAAAGAAACCTAAGCCGCTGCTTCTAAAAGTTTGGGGATGCGATGCTTATGTCAAGAAACTTCAACCCGAAAAGCTCGAACCCAAGTCGGAAAATGTAGATTCATAGGATACCCTAAGGAAACCGCGGGTATACCTTCTACTTAAGATCCAAGGCAAGATCTTTGTTGCCAAGAACGGATGCTTCTCGAGAAAGAGTTTCTCTTAAAGAAGTAAGTGGAGGAAAGTAGAACTCGATGAAGTACTACCTTCGAACGGGAAAGTGGTGCAACACAGAAACCGCCTCGTAATGCCCACACCAACTGTAAGAGGAAAACAATGATGATGATCAAGGTACTTCGGATCAAGTTACTATCGAACTCAAGGTCCACGAGGACACGCTCCGCACCGTAGTGGTACGGCAACTCTGTTATGGAAATCATGTTGCTAGGGCAACAATGAACCTTCGAACTATGAAGAAGCAATGGCGGCCCCGATTCCAACAAATGGCTTGAAGCCATGAAACCGAGATAGAATCCATGTATGAAAACAAAGTATGGACTTTGACAGATTTCCTGTTCGATGATCGGCGAAATATAGAAAACAAATGGATTTTTAAGAAGAAGACGGACGCGATGGTAATGTTACCATCTATAGCTCGACTTGTCGCTAAGGGTTATCGATGTTCAAGGGATTGACTACGACGAGACATTCTCTCCCAGAGTAAGCTTAAGTCCGTCTCAATCATGTTAGCAATTGCCGCGATACTATGATTATGAGATATGGCGATGGACGCCAAAACGGCATTCCTTAACGGACATCTTAAGGAAGAGCTGATATGATGCAGCCGGAAGGTTTTGTCGATCCTCGTAACGCTAACAAAGTATGCAAGCTCTAGCTTATCCATTTATGGACCGGTGCAAGCATCTCGAGTTAGAACATTCGCTGATGAGATGATCAAAGCTGTTTAGTTTATGCGCACTTATGGAGAAGCCTCGCTATAAGAAAGTGAGGGAGCTCTGAGAGCATTTCTCCTATTATATGTAGATGACATACTTTTGATGGGAAATGATACTTAAACTTCGACAGCATTAAGGCCTACTTGAACAAGTGTTTTTCAATGAAGGACCTTGGAGAAGTCAAGATATATTAGGCATCAAGATCTATAGAGATAGATCGAGACGCCTCATAGGTCTTTCACAAAGCACATACTCTTGATAAGATTTTGAAGAGGTTCAAATGGATCAGTCCAAGAAGGGGTTCTGCCTATGTTACAAGGTGTGAGATTGAGCTCGCCAGCACCCACCACCACTAGCAAAAGATAAAGAAGAGATGAGTGTCATCCCTATGCTTCCAAGCCATAGGATCTATTATGTATGCTATGTCAGGTACCTGCACCGATGTAAACCTTCCGTTAGTTTGGTGCAAGATACCAAAGTAATCCCTGAAGGAACACTGGACAACGGTCAAGAATATCCTCAAGCACCTAAAAGGACAAAGGACATGTTTTCGCTTATGGAGGAGACGAAGAGCTCTATAAAGGGTTACGCCGACGCTTAGCTTTGACTCAGACCTGATGACTTAAGTCACAAACCGGATAATGGTATATGTTGAATGGTGGAGCAAGAAGTCGTGCAGCTGCAAGGTGAGCTGCCGTGGCGGGATCTACGTGAAGCGGAGTACATGGCAGCCTTTGAGGCAGCGATGAAGCGATTTGGGTGAAGGAGTTCATCACCCACCCAGAGTCATACCCAATGCGTTTAAGCCGATCAAACTCTTCTCGTGATAACATCGGAGCTATCGCTTTTGCTAAGGAGCCTGTGTTTCACAAGAAGACAGTGTACACTGTTGCCAAGCTTCAACTCCATCCGTGAAAATGTTCAAGATGGAGACATAGAGATTTGCAAAGTGCACATGGATCTCGAATGTCGCAGATCCGCTGACTAAACTCTCTCAAGATGCAAAACATGATCAACACCGTAACTCTATGGGTGTTCGATTCATCACAATGTAACTAGATTAGTGAATTTAGTGCAAGTGGGAGACTCAAGGAAATATGCCCTAGAGGCAATAATAAAAGTATTATTATATTTCAATGTTCATGATAATTGTCTTTTGTCATGCTATAACTGATTATCCCGAAATCGTAATACACGTGTGAGCACAAAGACCACAATATGTCCCTAGTGAGCCTCTAGTCGACTAGCTCACAGATCAATAGATAGTCATGGTTTCCTGATATGGACATTGGATGTCATTGATAATGTGATCACATCATTAGGAGAATGATGTGATGGACAAGACCCAATCCTAAGCATAGCATAAAAGATCGTAGTTCGTTTGCTGTAGCTTTGCCAATGTCAAGCATCTCTTCCTTCACTATGAGATCGTAGTAACCTTGCCACTGAGGAGTGCTCTTGGTGTATCAAACGTCACAACATAACTGGGTGATTATAAAGGTATTATGTATTCCAAATATCTCAAGGTTGACACGGATCGAGATCGATTTGTC